>SNQJ01S0054891.1:21983-38477 GCA_010110895.2 Picea sitchensis | reverse complement strand
TTATTTTATTTTTTTCCTATTGCTTATTGTTTTCAACGAATTTGTGAACTGAACAGCATCCTACAAATTGAAAGATGATTTACATTTGAACCGGAAATAATCTATTAATATATACTAATATGAAATTTGTTGGAATAAATATAAAAACTTTCTCCTGGCCAAAACTTAGCCAATTATCTGGCCACCGGGTCATGGGTTTGCGGTATCCAACACCTATGTCCCTTGTTCTGTCATATACATCTTGTAGCCAAAGAAATTTTGTGATCTGCAATTTATGTTTTTACTAGTGAGAACTCACCAGGGGTTCGAAAATATTGCCATTAATAAAGGAACAGTAGATTTACTTCTGTGAGATACTTAGCCCTTTTCCCCCTTTCTTCTTCCCATCTATTATCGCTTTCTGGTTATATACTTAGTCGCCTTTCTATGATCGTGGGTTCCAGGGTTGGTGGGCTGACATATCTTCATCTCCATCTATATCCTCACATGACGAATCTGACGGACCGTTGTTCCTTTCCATACTTAGCCAATTTTATGGCCGCGGTTGTCGGATTGGCGTTTTCGAACTCTGTTGCTTCTTGTTCCGTTATATACATATTTCACTCAAAACTTTTGTGATTTCAATGAAATTTGTGAATCGAACATCATCCTGCAAATTGGGAGATGATTTACATTTGAGCCAGAAATAATCTATTAATATATATTAATATGAATACTATTGGAATAAATATAAAAACTTTCTCTTCGCCAATACTTAGCCAATTATCTGGCTACGAGGTATCGGGTTTGCGGTATCCAACACTTATGTCCCTTGTTCTGTCATATACATATTGTAGCCAAAGAACTTCTGTGATCTGCAATTTATGCTTTTTCTAGTGAGAATTCACCAGGGGTTTGAAAAGATTGGCATTAAAAAACAAAAAGTAGATTTTCTACTGTGACATACTTATCCCTTTTCCCCTTTTCTTCTTTCGGTCCATTATCACTTTCTAGTTATATAATTAGTTGTCTTTCTATGATCATGGGTTCCAGGGTTGGCGGGCTGACATATCTTCATCTCCATCTATCTCCGCACATGACGAATCCGACCGACTGTTGTTCTTTTCCATACTTGGCCAATTTTATGGTTGCAATTTCCGGGTTGGCGCTTACGAACTCAGCTGCTTCTTCTTCTGTGATATACATCTTGCACTCAAAACTTTTGTGATCTACAATTCCACCGTGAACTCCTCGAACTCGCAAGCTTCACTCTACGAGGGTTCACAAATGTCTCAAAGTATTTGTCGTTGCCTTCCATCCCCACTAACTTCGTTTCCTTCCTAATATACATTAACTATGCTCTTACTAGTGACAACTGAACACATTGGTACAAAAGAATTGGCACCTGGACCTCCGCCATATACAAATTGACTACTAGACTCTGACATCGTCCCCTCTTCCATGTTACACATTATGCATTAAAATGTTTTGAGCTATACAATTTGACCATCGAGGCCTCACGTCTTCTGGGGAGACCTTGTCACCCTATTTTGGATCCTCGTGTTGGCGGGTTCATGAAATATCCAACTCCTAGTCATTGTTTCTTGTTTTTCCCATCCTCGTACTTATTTCCAAATATGCAACGCCAAAGGCTTAATACTAAAACGCCATCATGAAAAAACCGTAAATATCGTCATTAATAAGAAAAAGTCTCGAGGACCAACCATCCCTAAAGAACTTGTCCAGAAACATGAAAATAAGATCTTTCCAACTAATGGAAAAGCTATTACAAATTTCAATATAATAGTGAAAACAAGTATGGGCCAGCGTTTCCCTATTCCATACTTGGACACTTTTTCGATTGTGGGTTCCTAGATTGACGGCCTCAAAATTGTGTTCTGAATCTTTCGCAACTTGCAAACAATGCACGGAGTTCTGCGATATACAATTTTTCCTCTGAAATTCCCCGTCACGAGCCCAGCCATCCGCCATTTTTTTCCTTTCTATTGCTTATGGATTTCAACGAAATTCCGAACAAGATCCTGCAAATTGGAAGATGATTTACATTTGGACCTGAAATAATCTATTAATATATATTAATATAAATACTATTGGAATAAATATAAACACTTTCTCTTTTAGTTTTTCCTATTTTCTCCCCCTCTATTATCCCTTTGTGGTTCTATATTTAGTCGAATCTATATGGTCACGGCCTCTTGGATTCGCAAATTGGCATCTCTTTATCTATATATTGACACCATGAGCCGGACCGACCACAGTCCCTTTCAATACTTAGTCAATTATCTGTTCATCGTGTCCCGGGTTTGCGGTATCCAACACTTATGTCCCTTGTTCCATCATATACATCATGCACCCAAAGAACTTTTGTGATCTGCAATTTATGTTTTTACTAGTGAGAACTCACCAGGGGTTCGAAAATATTGACATTAATAAACGAATAGTAGATGTTCCTCTGTGAGATACTTAGTCCTTTTTCCCTTTTCTTCTTCCCATGTATTATCGCTTTCTAGTTATATACTTAGTCGCCTTTCTATGCTCATGGGTTCCAACATTGGCGGATTGACATATCTTCAGTTCCATCTATATCCTCACATGACAAATCTGACCGACCACTCTTTCTTTCCATACTTAGCCAATTTTATGGTTGCGGTTGTCGGGTTGGCGCTTTCGAACTCTGTTGCTTCTTGTTTTGTGATATACATCTTGCACTCAAAACTTTTGTGATATACAATTCCATCGCGGACTCCTTAGCCCTTTTCCCCTTTTCTTCTTCCCATCTATTATCGCTTTCTGGTTATATACTTAGTCGCCTTTCTATGATCATGGGTTCCAGGTTTGGCGAGTTGACATATCTTCATCTCCATATATATCTTCACATGAAGAATCCAGCCGATCGTTGTTCCTTTCCATACTAAGCCAATTTTATGGCCGCGGTTGTCAGGTTGGTGCTTTCGAACTCTGCTGCTTCTTGTTCTGTGATATAAATCTTGCACTCAAAACTTTCGTGATCTACATTTCCACTACGGGCTCCTAGAAATCGCAAGCTTCACTCTACCACGGTTCACAAATGTTTCAAAGTATTTGTCGATGCCTTCCATCCCCACTAACTTCTCGTCCTTCCTAATATACATTAATTATTCTCTTACTAGTGACAATTGAACACACTGGTATGAAACAATTGGCATCGTTCCTCCACTATATACAAATTGACTACCGTTTAGTCACCTTTCTATGATCGCGGGTTCCAACGTTGGTAGGCAGACATATCTTCATCTCCATCTATATATTCACATGACGAATCCAACCAACCATTGTTCATTTCCATACTTAGCCAATTTTATGGTCGCAGTTGTCGGGTTGGCGCTTTCGAACTATGTTGTTTCTTGTTCTGTGATATACATCTTGCACTCAAAAATTTTGTGATCTAAAATTCCACTGCGGACTCCTTGAACTCGGAAGCTTCACTCTACCAAGGTTCAAAAATGTTTCAAAGTATCTGTCGCTGCCTTCCATCCCCACTAACTTCCCGTCCTTCCTAATATACATTAATTATGCTCTTATTAGTGACAATTGAACACATTCGTACGAAACAATTGGCACCCGGTCCTCTGCTATATACAAATTGACTACCGGATTCTGACATCGTCCCCTCTTCTGTGTTACAGATTATGCATTCAAATGTTCTTAGCGATACAATTTGACCGTCGGGGCCTCACGTCTTCTGGGGAGACCTTGTCACCCTATTTTGGATCCTCGTGTTGGCGGGTTCACGAAATCTCCAATTCCTAGTCATTGTTTCATGTTCCGACCATCCTCGTACTTCTTTCCAAATATGAAACACCAAAGGTTTAATACTAAAATGCCATCATACAATGACTATAAGGATCGTCATTAATAAGAAGAAGTCTCGAGGACTAACCATCCCTACATAACTTGTCCAGAAACATGCAAATAAGATCTTTCCATCTAATGAAAAGCTATTACAAATTTCAATATATTAACGAAAAAAAGTATGGGCCAGTGTTTCCCTATTCCATACTTGGACACTTTTTCCATTGCAGGTTCCCGGATTGACGGCCTCAAAATTGTGTTTGGAATCTTCCACAACTTGCAAACAGTGGCCAGAGTTTCGCGATATACAATTTGTTCATTATAATGCCCCTTCCCGAGCCCAACCATCCTTCGTACCTTTCAATACCTAGCCCAAGTTGGTTGTATCTCCATGACATTGTACATTTATTGTGTATCGAGTCCACCCTTTCGTTTTTTCGATTGCGGGTTCCTGAACTGGTGGCCTCAGGATTGTGTTTCCAATGTTCCATGACTAGCAAACAGTACACGGAGTTCCGCGATATACAGTTTTTCCGTGGGAATGCATCATCATGCCCTCTTCCATGTTACACATTCTGTGGTCAACACTCTCGAGAGATACAATTTGGCCCTCGGGCCCTCACCTCTGTTGGTTGTATCTTGTAGCCCTATTTTGAAGCGTCACCAACCCCTTTCGATAATTAGCCATTCCTTACTTGTTGTTCCCTGCCCCTGCCACCTTCCTACTTCTCTTTGGAAATGCAATTGACAATCTTTAATGCTATCACTTCATTGTGCATGAACCTTAAACATGGCATTAATGACCGAAAGGTTCTGTCGTACACAGATTGACCGCCAGACTCCCATATCATGCCCTCTTTCATGGTACACATTTTTCATTCAAGTTTTGAGACATATAATTTGACCCTCGGGAAGTCACGTCTCCTGGGAAGCCATTGTCACCCTAATTTTGAAGCCTGTCTGATGGCTTTCCATACTTGCCCATTTCATGGGATCTCTTTCGCGGTTCCTCGGGTTGGCGGGTTCACGAAATATCCAATTCTTGGGCATTGTTTATTGTTCCCAACCAAGGTTTAATGCTACTAGTTCATCATGCAACAACCGTACATACTTCCATTAAAAAGAAAAAGCGTCGACGAGACAGTGAAATTTAATTAAATCTCGACTCCCCGAATTTAAATTAATTTATCTTCTCTTATTTTCTCTTTTATGCCTAGACACATGCAAAAAATATCTTGCCACGCAATGCGATATATAGTACAAGTTTCATTATATTAGCGAAAACGAATCTGCCCAGCCATTTCTCTATTCCATACTTGAGCCACTTTTTCGATTGCAGGTTCCCGGATAGGCGGGCTAACGTTTGCACCTCCAATGTTTTTTGTCCTGCAAACATTACTCGGACTTCCGCGATATACAAATTTCCCTCTGGAATTTCGTGTCATACCCTCTTCGGTGTTATGTGTATTACACTCAAAAACTTCTGAGACATACAATTTGACCCTTACCTCCAACAGTTATATCTTGAAACCCTATTTTGAAGCCCGCCCGACCGCTTTCGATAATTAGCCACTCATTAACTTCTCTTTCCCCTCCCTGCGACCTTCGTACTTCTTTCGTAATATGCAATTAGTAACTTTTCATGCTAACAACTCACCATGCAGGAACCGTCAACGTTGTCATTAATGAGCAAAACACTTAAGGATATCTCCCATTAATATGCATTAAACCAAGATCTGTGGAGAGTTATATTGTCCCTTTCAATTGTTCATCTCAAACATGGGTCGTCGCATTGGCTCGTTCAAGAAATATCCAATTCTTACTTGTTCATTGATGTATTCACCATGTTCACACTTCTATGTGTGCAATTACTAGTCTTTAATGTTAACAGCGCATCATGCAACAGTCGTCGAAATTGTCATTAATGAGCGAAAGTCTCGAGGAGATCTTCGTTTCACACGCAATGGACCAAGATTTGTGCAGCATTATATTATCCCTTCCAACTCTTCATTTCAATCACCGTCTAGAGAAAACAAACATTCTTGTAAACTTATGGCAACAGGTCAACAACAATTTTGTAGAGATACAGTGAATATCTTCGGACGTCAGGACCAAAACTTCCAGTGGCCTAGGGCATACTCTTACTATTCATCATGTTCCGCCCAGAATGAAGTGATTTGGACCTCTGGAATCCCTTGTATAGGATGTGTCTCTGAGTTTTTTTACTATAAGGAGGTGGTCTCTTGGTGCGCCGAAAAATATATTTCAAGCCAAAGAATTATTCCACTGCGCGACCATTCTCCTGTTTCTTTGTCACCTCAGGTCTTTCGCAAGATGTTAAAATTGTCGGAGCCAACATTGACTTTTAGAGGACAACATGACAAGTAGTTACTAGAAAAACATGACAACGGGTTGGACATCTTAGTCGAGTTCCTTGAAAACCCAACAATAGTTCCTGAAGATACCACAAAGTTGCAGGTAAGTTCCCTTAGAAGTCCATTCCAGGAAATTGCTTGGTTGTTTACAAGAATAACGGGACAGAATCCACGGCAAGCATTTCTCGTATAGTTATTTATATTTTGTACTTCACAGACAAGGAAAAATTCATTTTTGATTGGGGGAAGCTAATTTCAATTGAAATATGTTCGCAGTTGTCATGATTTAAAGAATCGAAAAAAATATATATGTCATCCTAGTTGATTTTTGCAATAGTGCATTATTGTCCGTTTCCAAAGCTGTCTCTTTCCAAGAAAGTAAATTGTGGATTTGACCCAGTAACATTCTGGTACCAGGCCCTGTGGAGGCACAAGGTCTCCCATTGTTTTTATGAAGTTTTTAATGACTTTGTCTTGGTTTTCAAATATTTATTGTTACGAAAGGATGCTCCCCGAATGTCTGGATAGCCAACTAAGTTTTTGAACAGGAAGGGGACACTTGAACAAAAGAAAAATCACAGTGTACTAATGGTCTTTGGCTCCAAGGAAAAACCTTATTTCCTTCCATGCCACATCACAGACAACATGTTTGTTACAGAAATAGCAAGGAAATACAACCACTGGTTGCATTTTTTCCATGACAAGAAAAAAAAACAGTTCATTCCTCTGCCCTGGAAAGTCGGGGACTTCGTGTGCAGAAACATCAACAAGATTGACGAATTCGCAGACAATTTCAATAACTTGAACCTAACATATGTTGAAATCCTAAGAGGGTTCGACACTAATGGGATTTTTCGAGAACATTTACTAGCAATTGGATTTAGCAGCTCTTTTATCCATATATGCCTGACCGAAGATAGACACAGTGACAACAAAAATCTTGCTTCTGACGATTATGACATAGAGACATTGCAAAGTGCGACTGAATTGTACAGAAAACAGGGAAAAGTATCTGGTGAGAAGAGTTTCCAGTCCCCCGCCAACACTCCCAAGAGAACGACATCACGGAGCATCGCTTCAATGGCCCACCCAAGTAAGAAAGCAACCCAAAAATTTGATAGTTCTCACAACGTTCCCCTGAAGAAGAAGAGAAAAAACATTGTAGGACAGGTGGATGAACCTGAAATTGAAAGTGAACAGATGCAACTTGAAATTGAAACTGAGCACATGAACAAAGTTGGCCCGTCCGCGGACGCGATGCACCATAGTTCTGCAATGGAAATCGCTGAGACCGACATTTTTTACGAAGATGAATCCTTCATATTCCAGAGCGTTGTTTTTTACAACCAATCTAAAAATATGGTCATTGAAAAGAGAGATGTAACAAATAAGAAAGGAAGATATCATACAGATATTAACTTTAGGAAAATGCGGTCGTCCCAAATCTCCCTATTTCACCGCGTAATTGGTGATGCTCTTGATGATTCCATTGTAGGAATTGAAGAGAAGAATGTCAGACTGAAAGACCACGTCAAGGAATTTGAGGAGGCTTTCATTTCTACCCTAGAGTTTTCCAGTCCTTTAGCAAAAATTGTGCTTGTTATCCCTACATCCAAGTTAAAAGTATCCTCCAGCCTCCTCGCATCGTATAGATCCCTTGTAGAGAATGACATCAAAAAAAGAATGCAGCTAGTTACTAGAGCCTGGGAAACATCGCAAAATATAGCTTCCTTTCAAAATAGGGCAAATGATTTGCACGAACATTTGTAGATGAATTTTAAAAATGATCAACATTTATATAAACATATGCTGACCCCTTTTTCCAACCATGCCATCAATAGCTCGGATCTGAAAAGAAGACAAGAGGATCTCCCCTCCCCAAAGCAGATCAAAAAATTAAAGGCATGCTGACAAAATAAAGTTAAGAGCTTGCAGCTCATTGTTGAATTATGTGAACAAGCCATATCAGAAAAAGAAGAATTATTTAGAAACTTGACCGAAATAGACTTAGCCAGAAGTACCAACAAGGTTCAAGAGCCAAACTTAGTCCTCGAATTCTTGTCAATGACCAAAGAAGCCTTCAATGAACAACTTGATATTTTAAAGGGTTTGTCTTTAGAAACATTTTACGGCATCCTTGAATTTCGTGTAGATGAGCTCGAGAACTGGCTACTGGACTATGCAGCACACAATGAAGAAATTGAACAGGCTCTGCATAGTATTTCTATGGATCTAAGGAAATTAGAAAACGAGATTTTCGACATAGAAATCCAAGATGAAATCAGTGTGGCCCCCATGAGAAGCTACATTGAAGAATGGTTCCAATGGAGAATGGACAACCTCATCGAGGAAGCGCAACAATCGGTTGGCACAATTCCAGGGACTATGGATGACAGCAACAAAAATGCATATGTTTCATAGTAAGTCTATACTGATGTCTTCTTGTTTTCTTTATCAATTCAATTATTCTACCACTAAAGTCTCATAACTTCCAATCTCTTCTTTTCAGGTCTTCCTCTCTACCACCGCGCAGTTCTTCTTTCTACAGTCCTAATTCTTGTACTTATTTCGTTTTATGGTCCGCGGAAGCCCCAATCCCAGTCTATATGACAAACGCATTTAAATTTCCAGAAATATGGACCAGATTCCATAAATATGTAACAGACATTATTATTTTTTGATAAATTTCAAATAAAACTATGATGGATGACAGGAAATTGTGTTTGTTATATTTGAATGTTTAATGTGTGTGTTTCTTGGTCCTTTTTTCATATTTGATAAATTTCAAAGAAAACTAATTCGTAAATGCTAAAAAAAAAAAAATCTTCAACTATGTTGGGTCTATTATATTTTTCATCCTCTGCATGGATACCACATGTACTTCAGCGTGCATTTATTCCCATTCCAACCTGGCAGGGACTATGCTGCCATGCAACACTTGTTTATTTAGTTATTAGTGAGTATATTATTTTTTATATGTAGAACATGTGAAAATATTGTAAAATAATTCATTTTCAAAGTTATAATCTTACTAAATTATTTAAACATTTCTCATTTAAGAGGAAAAATATACTAACAAGTATATTATTAGTCCCTCCTGAATGTGTAGAGGGACTATAGCGAACAATAATTCGTTGACTTCATATTAGTTTGTCCTTTGACTAAAAATATTTGCATAATATCTATTGTTGGAAATAGGGAACTAAAAACATTTATTTTTATATAATAAAAAATACCATATATGTCATGATCTGATTGGATAACAGATTGGAGGTCTTATTTCCAACTTCGCTATTCCCAATGTTTTATATGTTAGCATATCCAAAGTTTTGATCATATACGGTCTTTCTGAATTTTTACTTTTTTTCTTGAAATGTTTGGATATCCAAAGTTTTTTATCATATATTGTTAGTAATTTTTTTTTTATTGTTCGAACTTCATAAAATATTTGCATAATATCTATTGATCGAACTTCATAAAAATATTGTTCGAACTTCATAAAAAATATTTGCATAATATATGTTGTTGGAACTACGGAACTAAAAATAATATAATAATTGTTTTTTCAAACGTAACAGACCTACCAAACTGCATTCTTTCTTAAATGTTGACACAACGATCCTGACAGACTTAAATGTTTACCTAACAGGCCTCACAGCCTTAAATATTTACTTAACAGGCATGTTAAAATACATTTTGCTCTGGGTTTTTTTATGCAATGTTCTCTCCAGTGAATATGGGCAATAGTGTTCTTCAACGACATTACCGGTTCATGCTTTCTCCTTGCTTGTTCATTGATTTCTTGTTTTCCTGTTGGTCTTGTTGCAGTTTGCATGCTTGGGATTATGAAATCGCGATTGTAACTGGCCTTCTGTCGTTCCCCATTGACGGGTGGGTTTGGGTGTCGTGTTTAGCTTCCTTTGCTATTTGCAGTTTGCAGGTGAGAAATTTTGCTATTGGGGATGCCTAAGTCGAAATCCTCTTCTAGAACATCTTTGTATCTGAGGAGAAAATACATTTTCATTTTCCTATACATCATTGTGGCTACGATGGAGGTAGGTTCTGTGTCGAACATTGGCGATCAAGAACGAGACAAGAAAACATTACAGTCATGCTTCTCTGGTCGTAGTAATCACATACAAAGATGGACTACAAGAGGATTTTGATTGCTCCCAATATTGAAAAATACCAACCGTGAAAACTACACCTTTCTTAATTGTTTTCACAGTGGCAGGCCTTTGGATGGTCGTCACAGCCTTAAATGTTTACCTGAAAGGCCTCACGGCCTGAAATGTTTGCTTAACATATGTGTTACGATACATTTTCCTCCGGAATTTATGATACAATCTTGTGTGCAGTGAATTTGGCCAATATTGTTCTTCACCGGCATCACTAGTTGGTTGGTTGGTGCTTGCTCCTTGGTTCGATGGATGCTCCTTATTATTGTTTGATTCAACTTTGCAAAGTTGAGGTCATGCGGCTACAATTGGGAATTTTGGTGCTTGTTCACTGATTTGTTATTTGTTGCTTTCTCTTGTTCTCTTCAACTTTGCAAGGTTGGGGTCTTGCATCTGCAGTTGGACTTAATGTTGTAGTTTGCGGGCCAGGGGTTGCGCTTCTGTCCTCCATTCACCGGTGGGTCTCAGTTTTGCAGTTGCGTTCCTGCATTACTTGACAGGCCTGTTGCAATACATTTTCGTCCTTTCTTTTTTCTTCTGCAATGTTGTCTGCAGTGAATATGGGTCTCATTTTTGCAGTTGCGTTCCTGCATTACTTGACAGGCCTGTTGCAATACGATATTGTTCTTTGGCGACATTACTGGTTCACTGGTTGTTGCTTGCTCGTTGCTTGTTGACCGGTTTCTTCTGCAATGTTGTCTGCAGTGAATATGGGCGATATTGTTCTTTGGCGGCGTTACTAGTTTACTGGTTGTTTCTTGCTCGTTGCTTGTTGACTGGTTTCTTGTTTGCCTATTGTTGTTGTTGTTGTTGTTGTCGTTCCCCATTGACGGGTTTGTTTTGTTGCTAGATTTACATTCGTGTCCATTCTTTGATGTTTGCTATTTCCAGTTTCCAAGTGAAAAATTTCAATGTTGGAGATGCCTGAGTCAAAGTCGTCTTACATAACATGTTCTTATGCGAAGAGAAAATTAGATTTCCTTTTTTATATGTCGATGGGTGTTATGGAGGTGTTCCAATTGCGGATGCAGAATGCCAACCGTGCAAAACTGAAACTTCCTTAAATGTTTGCACAATGGGAGGCCTTTGCATGGTCCTTATAGTCTTACATGTTTACCTGCCATGCCTCACAACACGAAATGTTGTTTTAACAGGCGTGTTACAATATATTCCTCCGATATTTTTATACAGTCTTGTCTGCAGTAAATTTGGACAATATTGTTCTTCACCAGCATTCCTCGTTGACTAGTTGATGCTTGCTCGTTGGTTTGTTGGATGTTGTTTATTGATGTTTGATTCAACTTTTCAGAGTTGAGCTCCTGCAGCTGCAATTAAGCCTCCTCGCACTTGTTTCTTCACAAACACATCTCTACCTGGAAAACGCAAATTGGAATATGGTTTTATAGTTGGGCCACCAAAAAAATACTATTAATATAAAATAATATGCAAAATTTTGCAGTAGATATAAACATCTCTTTTTAATTGAACCAGAGTTTGTCGAGCTCCAACTATATTTCATAGATGAGAATGTTTTTACCATAGTTAATGTGTTTCTATGGCTTCATAATTATGATACTAAGTGTTGTGCGAAAGATAAAATTATTGTCTCCCTTTCTTTTTCCTCTTCTAAACTTGCCCGTTTTTCGCTTTTGTTCTTCCCCTCTATTATGTGTTTCTGGTTCTATAATTGATAATGTTTCTGTACTCGCGGGTTCCCATGGTGGCGAACTGACAAATGGTCATATCCATCTATATCTTCACATCACGAGTCCGACCGACCACCATTCGTTTGCATACTTAGCCAATTTTATGAATGCGGGTTCGGGGATAGGCGCTATCGAACTCTGGTACGTCATGTTCGGGGTATACATATTGCACCCCAAAAGTTCAGTGATCTACAATTCGACCCCGGACTCCTCGAACTCACAAGTATGACTCTACCTACGATGACTCCATCTAACTGACTCGGCTTTCCATACTTGTCGATTGTTCAAAGTTTTGCAGGTTCACGGACTCCCAGGTTCACAAAAATTTAAAACCATTTTTCACTCCCCTCCATCCCCGCCACCTTTTGCGCTTCCCAATGGACATTAATTATGATTTTACTAGTGACAAATCACCATATAGGTTTGAAAATATTGGCATTAATAAGCGGAAATCTCGATGACATCTCCCATTAAAACGCATTAACAAGCGAATATTATGGGATATGATAAAAAAAATTGCGTCCATCTTGAATTGGAAAAAAGTGTCAGTTATTTTAGTTTTTTTAAGGCATCATCATAGTAACAGTTCAATATTGTACTACCACGCTGCCATCCACAAACGTGTCATCCACAAAGGTCTAGATGTCATGTCCCTCTTTAATATCATGCATATATTACAAGTTGTTATATTTGAGAATCTGCTTGCATATGGGAATGTTAACTCGTGTTATTAGTGACTATTCAGCACACATATTTGAAAATATTGTCATTAATAAGTGAAAAGATCGAGGGCATATGCCATTAAAAAAAATTAAACCAATATTTACGGAAGATTATACTATCATCCTCCAGTGTTCATTTTAAATACTTATTCCCATTTCTCTCTATCATCGAAGACTTGGGCTTTAAGGTGCCTTCATTGTAATGTTCTGGGTCATTGACATGTGAGACAACTTAGAGATGTCATTCAGGACCAATTAAAATACGAGGGAATGGTTTTATGTGACGTCGGCTTTGAGAAAAAAAAAAACTTTGTTAGCCAACAGAAACTCAAACACACAAAAAAAATCAAGTATCTTGTGATTGGTATTCTCCCTGTATTCGATGCTTTGGTTAGTTGAAAGGCCTGCCTGAATATTTGTGTGTTGAACTTCTTTGTTTTGTTACTAGAAATTGGGAGGGACTTTCAGGTCGCATGCAAAATGCTCCTTTGTTGAAGTATATAGCTTCTTCCAACAACACAGATTTGGAAAATGAATCAAATTTTGCAGGCCACACAAGAATTTATCTTTCGTCAGAGGAGTCGCACATATCATGGCTTGCAAAATGGTATGGAATATTCAAAAATGACGCAAAATATTACTCCATTGGCGAATATACTCAGAATGATTATAAATTTGGATCGTCACGAATGTTAGAAACTTTATGGGTGGTTGAATCAACATCCTAAAATTACAGAAGTTTCTATTTCAAAGTTTGTTGAGCAACTTCTGGGTGTGGTAACAGACTTGAAAAAAAGTTAGATTCTTTATCGAAGTTTATTCATCATCCTATGAATGTAGTAACAGACTCCACATACATTGAAATTTCTATCGCCACTGCACATTTTTTTCACTATTTTCTATGCATATGATTGCATCTGGTTCGAAGAGCTTGCCCCTCTTTGCACAAATATTATCCTCCTACTTGAAGGTGGTTGTATAACCACGAAACGACGCTCTCAAAAATTTTTAATGTCTGCACCGACATGTAACTGCGAAAAGTTGGTGGGAAGAAATTATGGATTATGGAATTTGCAACACTTTCTGAATATTACTTTATACTACCACCTTCTGCAAGAAGTTTGGCATGTTCAGGTAATGATTTGGTTTCTAAAAAACACCTTTTACTACCACCTTCATGTAATCATTTTGTTTCATTCTTTAGACCATACCTTGATGTAGTAGTGTATTCCAACTCTGTTTCCACTCAATATCAATCTTCATGTTGTTTCCCTTGCTTTGAATAAGGAGAATGCATTTGTTCTGTTGTAGTGGATACGATATTTGAACAAAAAAAAAAAAGGAATTGCTTGATGCTTGAAGTATTGCCTTGTTTGGATCAAATAAATCACCATGGCCTCGCCGCAAGCACCTCTCGAGTTTTTCATCAGAATCACAGTTCGATAAGGACAGAGTGCCTTCCTAGTCATAGAGTGCTTCCATCACCAGGTTGTGTTTGCACAACTGCTTTTATTGCTACCTTATTTCTTTATCCTGGTGGTGTATCCTTCTATCCCAACTAACATGATGGAAATAAACTAACTCTAGCTCTAGCGAATTTGATCGCTTCCGGGAATGATCGCTTCCGGGCATATGAGATGACTATATATTAATTTCGGTTAACTTAAAAAGGTGTATGTGTGCAACCTAGTGTTAGACATAGAAAATACAATTTCTTATTTCTTAAAATATAGAACAATGTATTTTTTTAACACATGACTGTTCAAAAAGTTTCAGGCGTTGTTTGGGATTCACGTCCGTCAAGGATGTTAATTAATCACACAATTAATATTGTTTATGCCAATGAAATCGAGTTGTCATCCACTATGGTAATTTCATTAACACTGCAATGTCAAATAATAGATGTCTGACATGTACCTAATGTCAAGGTCATTATCGCACAGGACACCCAACGTCAAAATATTTCTGGACTCAAAGAAACATTGTAGTTGTCGTGACAAAGAAACACTAAAGTCAATCTTCTTTGCAGGTCTAACAATCATGTAGTCTAAGTGTTTTGACCATGACATCCCTGCTTGTTCACCGCATTTCCACACTGCAGTCAATAACATTGTTCCCATTTCCACCGCCAGTGTCAATGTCCGAAGTCGAAGCTATTTGGAGCCTGGAGTCACCGACAGTGTGGATGCATGAAGCCGAAACTACCTGGAGCCTGGGATCACGACTTCTTACACTTCATATTAGTATCAGTAGTGATAGAAAGTTGATTGTATGTCGATCTTGTTACTACATCCAGAGGTCGTTCAACAATCTTTGACATAGAAACTAGTTGTCTGTCAAATATGTTACAACTTTGGCATAAAAGGTTCTGTAATTTTAGAATGTTGATTCAAATGCGCATATAATTTCTCACGTTCATGAGGATCCAGTTTTATAATTTCCTTCTGAGTATATTCGGCCATGGAATAATATTTGGCGTCACTTATGAATATTCCAGACCATTTTGTAGGTCGCGATGTATGTGACCCCTATGACGAAAGATATATTCTGATGTGATCTACATCATTTGATACACTCGCCAGATCTGTGTTGTTGGAAGAATCTATGTACTTCAAAAAAGGAGCATTTTGCAGGTGACTTGGACGTCCCTTCCAATATACAGCAATAAAACAAAGAAATTCAACATATAAATCTTCAGGCAGACCTTTCAACCAAAGAGATGATCGAATACAGGGAGAATAGCAGTCACAACATACTTGAATTTTTTTTTCTCACCTTTTATTGGTTAACGGGATTTTTTTCCCCCAAAGTTGATGTCACATAAAACCACTCCCTCGTCTTTGAATTGTGCCTGAATCGCATCTCTAAGTTGTCTCAAATGTCGATGACCAGGAACATTACAAGGCACCTTAAACCCCACATTTTCTATGATAGAGGAAAATTAACACTTAGCAAAGTATGGAATGTTGAATAAACAGCTAATGCAGGCAGGCCATATCTAGAAGAGACAAGCTATTCAAAAAGCTGGGATAGATCTAGCTGGCAGCACTAATGAAGTCCAAGACCTGAAATTGATATTCAACTCGTTGTTTTTTACCAAGCAAGCATTTGATGATCAATTTGAAATCTATAAAATATTGTGTACAGGCTTGATTATTATACATATTTGCTTTTTTTTTTCGGCAACAACCCCAATCGCAGTCACTATGGCAAATGCATTTAAATTTCAAAGAATATCTGTTGAACTTTTTCAAGACAACTATTTTGGGAAATAATCTCAGCTGTATTTTGTAACCCAGTTTATGAATATAGAATATTTGAGGTTTTTGTATGGTGTTTTCCAATCTTTGGTATTGTTTTTTATTTTATTTTGTACTCTCTTTTTTGTGTCTGGTTAAACATGGACGACAATCTTTTCTTTTTTTTTGCCAGCACTTCGATTTAGGTAAAGGATGCTCTCTTCGCTCCCTACATTTTACATGGACGAATAATTTTTGATAGTCCATACTTATGTGGCGCTCACCCTATACTTAATAAAGAAATGGGAGGACATGTCATGCTTTCATTCTTCGGGGTCCCATAAATAGAATGAATTAATGACTCTATTTCAACAAGGCAACTCAGGTGTTGACGTCATGTTCATGTTCGATATTCTGCATATATTACAGCTTTTTCTATTTGA
>SNQJ01S0054891.1:10164-21973 GCA_010110895.2 Picea sitchensis | reverse complement strand
TGGGTATTTTTAAGACTACAACCATACAAACAGATGTCCCTCAAGCAAGCCAAGAAGGATAATAAATTATCACCAAAGTACTATGGCCCTTATAAGGTGTTGCAAAAGATTGGTACTATGGAATACATATTGGAGTTGTCTGCATCTTCAAGAGTACACCCAGTTTTCCATGTTTCATGCTTAAAAAAGGTTATAGGAGACAAGATCCCAGTCAAACTATATTGCCAAAACTTGACGAGGAAGGAAAAATCATATTGGAGACTGAATCCAACCGACCACTATTCATTTCCATACTTAGCCAATTTTATGGTCGCGGTTGTTAGGGTTGGCGCTTTCGAACTCTGTTACTTCTTGTTCCGTGATATACATCTTGCACTCAAAACTTCCATGATCTACAATTCCATCGTGGACTCATCGAACTCACAAGATTCACTCTACCAGGGTTCACAATCATGCCCTTCCCAATGCACATTAATTATCCTGGCCTCTAAATTAACTTCCATTGTTCCGTGACCTACAAATAGCACTCGGACCTCCGCAATATACAAATTGATTGTTGGACGCCCACATCGTTCCCTCTTCCATGTTACACATTATGCATTCAAATTTTCTGAGCGATACAATTTGACCGTCGGGGCCTCACGTCTTCTGGGGACACCTTGTCAGCCTATTTTGGATCCTCGGGTTGGTGGGTTCACGAAATCTTAAATTCCTATTCATTGTTTCATGTTTCGTCCATCCTCGTTCTTCTTTACAAATATGCAACAACAAAGGTTCAATGCTAATACTTCATCATGCAACAACAATAAAGATCGTCATTAATAAGAAAAATCCTTGAGGACTATCTATCCCTACACAACATGTCCAGAAACATGTAGAGAAGATATTGCTAGGTAATGGGAAAGCTATTACAAATTTCAGTATATTAGCGAAAACAAGTCTGGGCTAATGTCTCCCTATTCCATACTTAGACACTTTTTCGATTGTGGGTTCCCAGACTGGCAAGCTCAAAATTGTATTTCGAATCTTCTTTGACTTCCAAACAGTGCTCGCAGTTCCGCGATATACAATTTCTCCATTGGAATACCACTTCACAAGCCCGACCGTCTGTCGTTCCTTTCAATAATTAGCCTCAATTTGGTTGTATGTTCATGGTGTGGTACATTTACTTTGTATCGAGTTTGGCCTACCGTTTCCTTGTTCCATACTTAGACAATTTTTCGATTATGGGTTCTCGGACTGGCGGGATTAGGATAGTGTTTCCAATGTTCCTCGACTATCAAACAGTACCCGAAGTTCCGCGATATACAATTTATCTGCAGGAATGCACCATCATGCCCTCTTCCATGTTATGTGTTCTACGTTCATCACTCCTGAGAGATACAATTTGACCATCAGGCCCTCACCTCTGTTGGTTGTATCTTGTAGCCCTATTTTGAAGTGCCACCAACTGCTTTCGATAATTAGCTATTCCTTAATTGTTGTTCCCTTTCCCCACCACCTTCCTACTTCTTTCTGGATATGCAATTAGCAAGCTTTAATACTAACACTTCATCATGCATGAACCTCAAACATGCCATTAATGAGAAAAAGGATGGATATCTCCCACACTTCTACCATATACAAATTGATCGTCGGACTCCCACATCATCCCCTCTTCCGTGGTACACATTTTGCACTCAAGTTCCGACACATACAATTTGACCCTCGAGAAGTCATGTCTCCTGGGGAACCATTGTCACCCTAATTTTGAAGCACATCCAACCATTTTTCATACTTTCCCATTTCATGGAATCTCTTTCGCGGATCCTTGGGTTGGCGGGTTCACGAAATCTCCAATTCTTGGTCACTGTTTACTGTGACCGCCACCTTCGCACTTCTTTTAAAGAATGCAACGACCAAGGTTTAATGTTAACAGTTCATCATGTAACAACCGTACACACCATCATTAAAAAGCAAAAGGCTCAATGAGACAATCACATTGACTATTGCCACAGAACTTGCCCAGAGACATGCATAAAAGATCTTGCCAGGTAATGGGATATCTATTACAAATTTCAATATATTAGAGAAAACGAGTCCGGCCAGTCGTTTCCCTATTCCATACTTAAGCCACTTTTTCGATTGCAGGTTCCCAGACAGGCGGGATCACAATTGCACTTCCATTGTTTTGTGTCCTGCAAATAGTACTTGGAGTTCCGCGATATACAAATTTCCCTCTGAATTGTCCCATCATGCCCTCTTTTGTGTTATGCGTTTTGCACTCAAAAATTTCTGAGACATACAATTTGACCCTCGGGCCCTCGCCTCTAATTATTGTACCTTGTAACCCTATTTTGAAGCCCGCCCGACCGCTTTCGATAATTAGACACTCCTTAATTGCCCTTTCCCATCCCCACGACCTTCGTACTTCTTTCTTAATATGCAATTAAGAACCTTTCATGCTAACAGTTGACCATGCAGGAACCATCAACATTGTCATTAATGAGCAAAACGCTCGAGGAGATCTCCCATTAATACACATTAAACCAAGATCTGTGGAGACTTATATTATCCCTTCCGAATGTTCATCTCAAACACAGGTCGTCGCATTGGCCCGTTCACGAAATATTCAATCCTTAATTGCTCATTGTCGTACATGCCATGTTCGCACTTCTAGGTATGCAATTACTAGTCTTTAATGCTAACAGCGCATCATGCAACAGTCATCGAAATTGTCATTAATGAGCTAAATACTCGAGGAGATCTCCCATTCACACTCATTGGACCAAGATTTGTGCAGGGTTATATTATCCCTTCCAAATCTTCATTTCAAACATCGTCTGGAGAAAACCAACGTTCTCGTAAACTTATGGTAGCATTTCAACAGCAGTTCTATGCAAATACAGTGAATATATTCTGATGTGAGGACTAGAACTTCCAATGGTCTAGGGCATACTCTTACTATTCATCTTGTTCCGCCCAGAATGAAGTGATTTGGATCTCTGGAATCGCTCAGCCAGGTTGCGTCCCTGAGGTTTTTTACTGTAAGGAGGTGGTCTCTTAGTGCGCCGAAAAATATATTTCAAGCCAAATAATTATTCCACTACATGACCATTATGTTCTTTCTTTGTCACCTCAGGTCTTCCGCAAGACGTTAAAATTGTCGGAGCCAACATTGACTTTCAGAGGACAAGACTACAAGTAGTTCCTAGAAAAACATGATAACGGGTTGGACCTCTTACCCGAGTTACTCGAAGACCCGACAGCAGTTCCTAAAGATATCACAAATTTGCAGTTCATTTCCTTTAGAAATCCATTCCGGGAAATTTCTTGGTTGTTTAAGAGAATAAGGAGACAGGAATCCATGGCAAGCATTTCCCGTATAGTTATTTATATTTTGTACTTCACAATCAAGGAAAAATTCATTTTTGATTGGGGGGAGTTAATTTCCATTGAAATCTATTCCCAATTGTCACGATTCAAAGAGAATAAATTTTATATGTCATCCTACTTGATTTTCACAATAGTGCATTGTTGTCCATTTCCAAAACTATCTCTGTCCAAAAAAATAAACTATGAATTCGACCCAGTAACATTCTAGTACCAGGCCTTGTGGAGACACAAGGCCTCCCATTGTTTTTATGAGGTTTTTAATGACTTTGTCTCAGTTTTCAAAGATTTATTGTTAGGAAAGGATGCTCCCCGGATGTCTGGCCAGGAAACCAAATTTTTGCACAGGAAGGGGACACTTGAACAAAAGGAAAATTACAGTGTAATAATGATATTTGGATCCAAGGAAAATCTTGCTTTACTTCCATGTCACATCACAGACAAGATGTTTGTTACAGAAATAGCAAGACAATACAACCATTGGTTTCATTTCTTCCATGGCAAGAGAAAAAAGCAGTTCATTCCTCTACCCTCGAAAGTCGGGGACTTCGTGTTCAGAAATGTCAACAAGATTGATAAATTCACAAGCCATTTCAAGAACTTGAACCTAAAATATGTTGAAAGGCTAAAATGGTTCGACCCTAATGGGATTTTTCGAGAACATTTACTATCAATTGGATTTAAAATCTCTTTTTTCCATAGACGCCTGACCGAAGACAGAGACAGTGACGACAAAAATCCTACTTCTGACAATTGCGACGTAGAGACATTGCAAAGCGCAACTAAATTGTACAGACAACAGGGAAAAGGTTCAAGTGAGAAGAGTGTCCAGTCTCGGGCCAACGCTCCCAAGAGAACAACATCACGAAGCATCGCTTCAATAGCCCACCCCAGTAATAAAGCATCTCAGAAATATTCAAATGAAGGAGGAGATAAGAACCCTCCTCACGAAAAAATTGATAGTTATCACAAGGTTCCCCTAACGAAGAAGAGAAAAGACATTGTAGGGCAGGGGGAAGAGCCCAAAATTGAAAGTGAGAACATGCAACTTGAAACTTTTGTGGATTCTGTGCTCCGTAAAGTTGATCCACCCGCGGATGCGATGCACCATAGTTCCATGATGGAAATATCTTAGACCAACATTTTTTACGAAGATGAATCCTTCATATTCCAAAGCGTTGTTTTTTACAGCCAATCTAAAAATTTAATTATTGAAAAGAGAGATGTAACAAATAAGAAAGGCAAATCTCGTTAAAAGATTGAATTTAGGAAAATGCAACCGTCCCAAATCTCTCGATTTCACCGCACAATCGTTGATGCTATTAATGATTCCATTGGAGGAATTGAAAGGGAGAATGCCAGACTGAACAGCCGAATCAAGGAATTGGAGGAGGCTTTCATTGCTACCCCATTGTTTGTCAGTCCTTTAGCAAAAAACATGCATGCTACCCCTATTACACATTATTTTCACCATCCCTGTGACATTTAATGATGTAGACATATCCTTTGTCTTGAGAAGGATCAATGGCATGAATCCCTAAAGAAGAATGAAGATACATTTTCCCACAGAGATGGAATTATACTTTTCCTTTGTCAAAAACCTTAGAAAAAGAGATCGTCACACCTTGCTTAGTGTTAAGAGTGCGACGATCTAGGATCGTCGCAGGTTGCACCATAGTGGCCTACAACGTCGTCGCAATTTTCTCAGTGTTAAGGGTGTGATGATTTTCATATGAAGGCAAAACAGCATCTTCTCGATTCTTCTAGAAGAGAAGCTTCGAGGATGAGTTGGCCTCTGATCGGTTTGGATCTGAGTCGTATCCTTGATCTCTTGGGATCATCCTAACCTCCTCACCCTATCCTTTTTAGCCAATAAAAGGATAGGAGTTCTCATGGGGAGAGTTAGTTGTTTTTGGAGCTTGGGAAATTATCTTGGATTGAGTTCGCTAGTGCTTGGTTGGAAAGTTCTTGAGTTTTGTAGACTGGAGTTTTTGGAGCTTGTATGTTGGCTTTGAGCTTTGCTTTGTCAAGATAGATTGTTGATCTCAGAATCCATGGAGAAGAAGTGCATGGGAAGCAAGGAACTGTTGGAAGGAACCTGACAACATCAAGGCATATGGTTGTATCTTCCTTCCACATTCTTTAATACATTGATATATTTCTTTCCCATAAAATTGGTCTTATTTTATTGTATGATTCCTTGATCACATACATAGGTTTTGTTGAGTATACGTTGTTGCTTTCACTTCGTTGGCTTGTGTCTTTTTACAGGTTCATCATCCCATAAGCCTTGAAATAGAGCAAGGATGACACTAGCGAGGACAAATGACATTTAAAAGGTATGACATTTATCTCTCGTTAGTTAGTATGCTTGATGATTAAAACTTAGGGGAAGTTTTATATTCTATCTTGTTTTGTTCTAGTTTCGGGGTGAAACTAGGGAGATTTGTTTGTGTCTTCACTTACCGATTAGTCTGATAACAAAATTGGCGACCATATTGGGGAGTGGATTGTTTTCCTAGTTTGTCTTGATTTCTTTCTTTGATTGACTGGGTTCTATTTTCTTAGTCACTGGGAGATCCAGATGAACTCTTTGATTGTTTAAATTCACTGGAAAACCTTCTTGCATTTTATTTTTTCCATTTTTCCTTTGATCGTCGCACCATGCTTTGAGTGACAGTGTGACGATATAGGATCGATGCACCCTGTGACGTCGTCGCACTGTACTATTCTCTGGCCCGCGACAATCTAGCATCGTCGCACTATGTTGGTTGGTAGGTCACGACGATTTTGTGAAAAAATTTACTTTTTTATGGTTTTCCCTGCCCAGATCTATGATAAGTGTTTGGGGTGATTTGATAGGTCTGATTACAGTCTGCTTGACAAGATTTGAATATGCTTTTAGTCATCTTTTCTTTCTTTTAGCTTGTTTTCTTTTGAAAGACTTGATCTCTTGATTTGAGTGTCTTTTCGTTACAAAGCATTGTTTTTTTCTTTAGAATTGTTTGGTGGAAGAACTTCATTTTCTTTTATTGAATAGTTCATGTTAAAAGAGAAAATTTGTTTTATAGATATTTTCTATTACTTTTCGCTATCTTTGAAACATAAATTTTAATTTCTTGCTTTGCATTAGAGTGGGGGCATCTCTGCATTTGAAGTAGCGAAATTGCATGGTTTTTGGCATTTTGGGGGGGGGCAAGAATCGTGTATTGGTGTACAGTTGCTTTGGCTCATTTCTTGAAGATATTGATATTGATGAGTTTAATACAATTTTGGGACATTGTGCATCTGGAAATGATAAACGTTTTCTCCTTCTCGTAATATAGCTTTCATCGAAGTGAAATATTTGCATTTCCATTTGTTTGCATTGTTTAGAGTCGGTCAAAACACCATTTAGTCCACGTCATTTTCCTCTTGAGTAAACAACAGCCTTAAAATAAAGCGCTTATAAAAATTGATTAGAATTTTTTATATTTTTTGGTAGCAAACCTACATTAACTTAGGTTGTGGGGCTTTGGAATAGGTGTGAAAGATAACTTTCAAAAGATGCAAACAAACATAGTATCTTGTGATATGGAGAGTTAAATCCACTTATTACATTTTGTCCTAGGAATCCCTTCTAACACCAGGGTCAATCACGAGGTCGCATTATGGTCGGCAGAGTTACTCACCCTGCTTTGTTGGTCTTAGTGTAGATATTGCGCATATTATTGGGGGTCACTTGAGAAGAAAATCATGTGGGGACCTTCTTGAGTTGATTTTGGGCTAGATACCCGACCTTTGCACATGGATCAGACTGTCGATTATTTCCCTAGGCATCATTGTCATAATTGGTAACCTTAGTAGCCTATATTTTTAGGGTCTTTACATGAGGTGACTATGGAGGGGAGAGTCTTCACAGTACCTGGAATCAACATTGGCCAAGCTCACTCGGGCTCCTTGAAGGGTATACCCACGATTATGTGTGGGAACTCTCACCAGGGTGTAAGTCCGTTAAGCAGGTCGTCAACGTAACTTTTCCACCTGCTCTATCTCAACCCCTTCTTACGTTGTTCCCACAATGTTGGATTTCATCACCAACTAGTGTGTTCATTGTGAGAAGGTTTTGTTTGTTTGCTTGTTTCCTAGATTTTTAACGTGTGTTGTTTATTTTTCCTAACAGACTCTAGGTTGGATCTGTTTTTAATGGTGTCAGTTCCCGGAACGACCAATGAAGCAACCCCTGCTCTGGGGGAACCTTTTGTTTTTCCTTCTTACGGAAATATTGGTCCTCCTTACATCACTACTTTAAGCCTTCCAGGTCTCACGATTGGATTGTCGGTATGGTTGTTTTCCACTATGGTAATCCCGAATGTAGCAAGTGCTTCGGTTGTAATCACTTCCCCCCAAGAACATCAACCTCATGTTGATCCTTCACCTTCTTCACGAGTAAGATCTCCTTTTCCTTCTTCACTTGCAAGGTCTTCTTCCATTTCATCTTCATTGCCTAGTGAAATCTCTAAAGCTAGTAACTCGGTGGATAAGAAGAATAAGAAAAGGAAGATTAAGAAGAAGAAAAATAAGCAAGGGTCTAAACTTTCAACCAATGTTATACATGTTGGACAACAACCAGTTACTGATAAAAAAATTGGGAGTGTTGATGATCCCAAAACAACCCAAACAACTCGTAAGCCTAAGTACCCTTGTAGACTTTGTAAGGGTATCCATATTCTTAAGGATTTCCCTGGTCTATACAAGGTTATAGAAGCATCGTCTACACGCCCTCGCCAACCCATGTCGTCAGCCTCTGAACAACATCTTGATGACCTCCCTTCAACTAGTCAGGATATCGTTGGGAAGAAGAAAAGTAGAGTCAAGTTCTAGTGTATGTTATGTGGAGGGAGTCATCAAACTCACTTTTTCCCTCGTATGGACGAAGCCTCAAAATTACTAGAAGACATGATTGTTTCCCAACCTCAACTTTCGACTGCTTACCACAGTCTTACTCTCAACCCACCTGTAGTTGATGGAATGATCAATCTGGTCCCTTCGTCGGTCAGTCTGGTTGATCATGTAGTCAATATGGTCACGTCCTTAGTTGCACCAGTTGAAAAAGTCATTGATCCGGTCACATCCTCGGTCGATCCCACTCTCCCGTTAGAGAGTGAAACCCAAGCGTTCGATTTGTTTCCAGTTGTCGGCCCCACTCTCCCCTTAGAGAATGAAACTCAAGTGTTCGATCTGATCTCATCATCGATCAATCCTACTCTCCCGCTGAAGAATAAACCCGATATTGCCCACATCTTTCTCGTTGATATAGAATCTACCGTGCTAGAGGGAATTCCTCCTTCTCCCATGGAACCCCCTCCAAGTAATGAGTTCATCCTTTTTTATGGGGGTGTGCTAAATGGACTTTGTCTTCCCTCTCACATTCCTTTCAATATTACTGTACAAGTTTGTGGTCAGGACGTTCATCAAACGCTGATAGACGAAGGTTCGTTTGTTACTATTTTGTCCTTTGTTTCTTGGCAGGCTTTAGGATTTCCTCAACTTGTGTCGGTTACCCAGAATCTGCTAGCTTTCAACAGAAGAAACAACCAACCTTTAGGGACCCTTCCTAAGTTTCCCGTAACTTTGGGAGGGAAAATTGTCTTTATTGATGTCATGGTAGTCCAAGAGCCCTTGGATTTTGATTTACTCCTTGGACGAGATTATGTCTATGCCATGAAAGTTATCGTGTCCATTATTTTTCGTGTGATATCTTTCCCTCACGGTGGAAGAATTGTGACTATTGATCAACTTTCATTTGTTGGTCCTGACTTGATGATATCCATAAATGGTTCTTATATGCAGATGGTATTGCCCTCGCTACAACTCAATTATGTGGTGTTGTCTCCCATGCCTTCAGTTGTCGATAAAGATGAGCCTCTTATTGTACGCTCAATCTCTTATGACTTGGATCCGGTAGTTGACATGGTGATCTCTTCGGTAGGGCTATTAGAGCTTGACCTCCTTACCCCTATCACAAACCTCGACATCTGTTCCTTCCAGAGTGTGTTTCTTCCAACAAGTAAAGATCTATTAGAGAGCATGACCGAGTTTTGTCCCTTGACATGGTTTCCTTCCAGATCATCGTCCTCTTGGAAGCCATAATCAAGAAGAGATTTTTGAGCATGGTTTTATGATTTCAAGCTCATTAAAAAATGAAACCAGCTTTGAGCATGATTTTCAAATTTCAAGCTTGTTAAAAAATGAAACCAATGTCGAGGATAGTTTTTGTGTCTCTGTGACAACCTCGTTAAAAAATGAAACAGAGGTTGTGACGATAGTTTTTTCATCTCTATAGCAACCTCGTTAAAAAATGAAACAAAGCTTATGAGCATAGTTCTTTCTTTTGTGTCAAGCTCGTTAAAAAATGAAACAGAGGTCTAGGGATTGAACCTGGATTCTCGAGCATAGTTTTTGTTCATGTGTCAAGCTCGTTAAAAAATGAAACATAGGTCTAGGGATTGAACCTGGATTCTCGAGCATAGTTCTTGTTCATGTGTCAAGCTCATTAATAAATGAAACAGTTTTCCCCCTCTCTATTTGAGTCAAGTCCTTAGTCTAGTATTTGAAGATTCCTTTCATTCACCTTTGTAGTTGGACGAAACGAAGCTTGGGGGGCATTTTCTTACAGCCTCTGGACTTCATGGTGAAGTTAAGCCACTAGCTCCTTAAGTTGGGGGCTAGGTACCAACCATCCCCGGATTCTGCGATGGGAAGTCACAAGCATAGTTTTCTCTGGTTCAACCTTGTGTAAAAATAAAACCACCTACCTCAAGCATAGTTTCCTCTGGTTCAAGCTTCTGTAAAAATGAAACCAGGTCCAAGCATAGTTTTGTTTAGTTTTTAAGCTTCTGTAAAAATAAAATCTATCCCAAGCATAGTTTTGTTTTGTTTTAAGCTTGCGTAAAAATGAGAACAATCCTAAGCTTAGTCTTTGTTCTTTCTCATGCTTGCAAATCAATGAGAATGTTGCCAAGTAAACTTTTATCACTTTTTCAGAATCATAAAGGTTATACGAAAAAGGAACCCCTTGGAGTTCCCTTTAAGCTCTTTTCAGACTCTCTAAACATGAAAAGATTGTCGAGCGATATTGTTCTTTTCATGCTCGTTAAAGTATTTGAAGAAAATGTTTGTTGAGCGGTAGATTATCTATTTTTCAGTCTCACCGGACTATTTTACGAAAAATGACATTTTGGACTTTCCTTTAAGTGTTTTTCAGACTCTCTAAATATGAAAAACCACGGAGATTACTTTCTTTGGACTCGTAAAACAAACATCGAAAGGCCCATATGGGACCGAACCACTCCTTCCTAAGGTTTGTTAAATATACTCCGGAGGACTCATCTGAAGGATGAGCTTACAGTTCAAGCATATGTTATCCTCCTCAAGCTTGTGTAAAAATAAAGAGGTACTCACCAGAAATGGTGGGGGGAAATTGGGAAAGAAATGTGTCTTTGTATTTGTGTTAGTGGTAGTAATAGTCGCTCTTGAACATGACACCCCCCTTCATCATTGTATCTGGGTTGGGAAATCCATTTGTCTCTCGTTTGATCATTCACAAGTTCATATGTTGGGTCCTCCTTGAGTCAATGCTGCCAAGAAAATTGTCATGTCATTCATATGTTCAAGAGAAGTCCAACCTAGACAAGCCTTCTATCGAATCGGCCATCTACAGTTATAAATTTCCTACCATGTCAGCCTTCCCTGAGTTAGTTCTTAATCACTTCATACTTTGATCTACCTCAAATCTGTTACATATTTCATGTCGTTGATGGGGGATACATCAAGGCCCTCCTATGACGAGTCTTTTCCTATCGACTTCAACTCATTACACGTGAACAAGACATAGAAATAATTTAGTACCCTAGAGCATGCATGCCTCAATGGTAGGTTTCTTCGCTTTCAACAGTAGGTTCACATCATTGACCCCTAATTGGAATATTCCATCGAATGTTCGACTTCAACTCATTTATTCACATTCGTTGGATTGTACTAGGGTACCTTGGGAGTCATTGACATCAATAGTGATTTCCCTCACACTTGTTAACGATTTTCATTAATGATCGGTAATCAAGTGGTTTCTACCATGTTCTACTTCAGCAAATGTATTCGCATGGTTAGATTTGTACTATAGAGTGGTGCAGAAGAAGACCTTGGATCTTTTCTAACAGATTCAGTTTGCATTGGAGTATGTTTGGATTGTACTGTTGCATAGATCCGCAGTGTATGTCTCGTGGCTATGATCAAATTTGAGTCTTTAACACATAGATCCACAGTGTATTTGTGGTGGCTATGTTCAGATTTGAGTCATAATGGCATGGATCCACAGTGTATGTTTGGTGGCCATGACCTGTCTTACTTGACATGGATCTTTGCATGTCGGCATTTATGCTTTGAGTCATTTGTATTC
>SNQJ01S0054890.1:67225-102530 GCA_010110895.2 Picea sitchensis | reverse complement strand
GAGGTGGTTCTTCTAGACAATATTTCTTCTGTTGTATCTCCCAAGTTTCGGCCCTTCTGGGTATGAAACTTTCTTTTATGTGGTTCTCTGATATTTCTTCTCTGCAATGCCATAGGTCTGATAAAAATTGGATGTGCCAAGTGGAATTTACGGTAACTTCCCCACAACTTGTCGTTTTTTGTCCTTTCTAGGAGATCTCACTTGTATAGCATGCCCCGCCAAAAATAATTGATATAAAATTTTGAAACTCACACCAAAAATACTACAGACTATCCGCAATCCAATGAAACCATTCCCACTCAATTTGGATACTCTAGGAATAAGTTATGATTGTTTTACCTAGAACAACTTCTTGAGACTAGTCAATAGGACTAGTCAGACACCCTATCTTACACAAGGTGTATTTACAAATTTGAGATCACCCAGAAGCTAAAATTTTTACCACAGATACCTTTCTAATTTCTATAAATATCCTAGATAGTTTAGGGTTTGAAACATTACAAAAACGTTTTTATAGTGAAAATTCCGCAATGACTCAGTTCAAGATGATTCCAGAACCCTATCTTGTACAGGATGTATCTCCGAAAGTGTAAGACCTCAAGAGCTGAATTTTGAACCCAACATACCTCGATCCGTATAATAAATATCCTCCCAGCCGTTCCTTCTGAAACATTGTATAACAAAAGTTATAGAAAAAATTCCAAGGTGTCTCAGATGTAGCAGTGAAACCCCAAGACCTTGAGCTCTGATTCCATATGTTAATCACCAAACATCAATATAGCATAGAAAAACCTCAGGAAAAGTACTCAACACCTTGAAAAAGAGATAATTTCAGATAATAAGCCTCTTCAAGGGGGAAACCTCCTTTTACCCCACTTAAATATTCAAGTACAACATGATTCAAAATGAAAATGTCTCCTTGGTATATATAGGAGACTAGGAGGTATAATTACAACTAATGGCCTAAAGTCGACATAAATAAAATAACATTACTAATATAATATGCCCCAATTAAGGGGTAATGAGCCAATATTAGGGCTCAACACACCACATCACAACCTTCCCATGTAAATGGTAGGTGGAAATCTTGGCTTTCAGGTTTGATGA
The DNA here is from genome assembly GCA_010110895.2 of Picea sitchensis. NCBI lineage: Eukaryota > Viridiplantae > Streptophyta > Pinopsida > Pinales > Pinaceae > Picea > Picea sitchensis. The sequence goes on along the minus strand of SNQJ01S0054890.1, from coordinate 101,423 downwards.
ATAGTTATGCAACTGAAAATATCTCCTAAGCCCAAGAAAACATGCTTCGACATCATCTTCCCTTTCTCTTTCACCATCGAAGGAAGGTGGCTTGAGCTTCCTCATCTCTCCTTGCAAACTATCTACCTCTTGTTTCCTTCTTTGTTGTCTGATGGGGGACACCTATGGACTACTTATGGGATCATTCGATGCATCAAAATTTCTTCTTGAGTAAGGAGGTGAGTGGGGTCCATGAGCTATGCTAGCACTTCTGGAATAACCAGCTCTTCTACGAGCATATCTTCTTTCATGACACTTGCCTCTTTCCTCTTGTCTTTAGTTTGATCCCTTCTTTGTTTGTCTCTGTAATTGATTTAAGCTCTGCAACACTCAAGCATTTATCTAACTTTTCTCTCTCATCAGTCTCTCATTGTCTACTTTGTAGCTTTGCACTTCCATATTCAAGCTTCTTACCGTTTCTATTAATGTTTTTTTCTCTCCTTTTTCCTTCTGTCCATTGGAATCTGTCTCTACATTACTGACTCTGGTATTTTGGCCTTCGGCCTCCTTATCATGATTGGAGGGTCCCTCACCTTCTTCCATTTCCTCAATACACATCCTGAGATGACGTGCTTAAGACCCTTAATTATGCAAAATGTGCACGCGACCATTTTGTTAGAATTACGCATATGATAAACAAAATTTCCAAACCATTCTACACGTCTCCTCTTTTGTTCATGGAGATCATATCCCCATTCTCTAAAAATAATAGTGTCCTGTTATCATTGGCTAACACAAATTTTCATCCTATACAGGCGCTTCCTTCAAACCACTTCCCAGGTGACCACGATTAGAAACCATGGCTAAATCCTTAGAAATTTTCTGTTTCGAAGACAACCAATTCTTCCCTTAGCCATTCTTTCTCATCTCTCAATTTTCATATGACCATGGCCATGACCTTGTGCTTAGCTGAAAAAGCGCTTGTCTAGAGCTTCATGACTTTCAGCCAGGACCGGATCAATGATCCTCATCCTCTTTCACAATCAATGATCGAGGTACACTCTGGGACTCCACGCTTCAAGAATCTCAACTTTCTTTCTTGCCTCCTCCCAAAATGATTTTACCTAGAATTCATGATCTGTCGACGGGTGTCCTCCCACAAATCAATGGTTGTGCATCACTTCGGCTCTTCGGGCTTCAAAAGTTTCAAACTTTCCTATGGCACTTTCTCCCAGAGTTCTTTCACCCGAAGTCGATGATCTGTCGATGCGTGTCTCTCATAAATCAATGCCTGTGAATCGCTTCGGCTCTTCAGGCTTCGGGAGTTTCAAACTCTATCCCTTCACTTTCTCCCAAAGTGCTGATCCTCTAAACTACTGCAAGATCTACTACCATGTGTCTTCTAGGATCAACGATTGATATGTACTCCTGCCTTCGAGCCTTTGGGAGTTTTCGACCCCAGCGCATCCTAACACATCTTACCCCTCTGGAGTGTCCAGTCTCTGGACTGCATGATCTATCACCATGTGGTGAAATACTGGAAGCAGACACGTGGCCCAATCAGGTGGGTGACACGTGTCACCTTTCTAATCGACCTTTCAATACTTCAAATGTTTAAAACTCACTGACACGTGGAACACATCCCATGTGTCCACGTCATCCCAGCTGATGTTCGGAAGCCACGTCACTTTAGAATTATGGGGTCCACATCACCTCCAGATGACGTCATCGTGCCTCACCACTTTGGCTCTTCAGGCTTCGGGACTTCAGAATTTTCCTTACTAGCGCACTTCCAACTCTCCCAAACTCTGAATTCCCGAACTGGCCAATCTGTCACCATGTGTCCTCTTGGATAGGATGACTAAGATTCACTTCAAGTCTTCACTCAGAGTCCATATATTGATGCAGACGCACGCCCTGTATGCGCTCCGCTCACAGGATCGTTCAATCAGTTCATGAGCCGAAGCGGCTCATCTGATTCTCACTAGAATCTTGGTTAAAATTGATCCATAGGTCCTTATCTCTCCTCACGGTCTTCTGTGCTCAACCATGAAATTTCCCCGATTTGAAATTTTGGGTTTCGGGATTCTCTGTTTCCCGATGTCAAGATTTCTCTGTCCTATTGAATCCCCGATCTTTGACTTGCGGATTCGGCGCCTTTTTACCTTAGCCCCCGTCTGGCTATGCTTCAGTCCAAGTGGCCTGTACTCATAAGATCACAGCCTTATCTCTTTCAGGATTTACTTATTCAAGGGTCAGACCTCTCAACCTCCCGATTCCCGATATGCCGACACACGAAATGCCGAAATGACTGTGGTCCCGACCTTCCCTTCCTTTCGTGATTTCGGGTTTTTGAATGCCGAAATGCATGGACCTCTTTTCCACGGGATCTCCGATCCTTCAAATCCCGATTCTCTCGATTCTCCGATGTGATGTCAACTAGGCCCACAAAAAAACTTTCCACCTCTCGTGATTTCTAGTGCCCGGACCTCTAAAATGGATAATCACATGACACACGTCCTTCCACAAATGGACGGCTCGGATCAGATCTCGTCTTTTTGGGGTTTCTGATGTCAAGTGATCAAACTCACCTCCCTGAGATCCCTGATATCCCAAGTGTCGATATCCCGATGTGATGATGCCTTTTGGGACTTCACTCCTTTGTTCACGAAGACTTAACCTTCGCGTCCTTCCGTTCAGATCCAACGGCCGACGGGTTCTCTGCTGAAGATCTGATGGTTCAGATCGCATATTCTCCTGTGCGCTTCTCCCGTGCTTCCTTCTGGATGTGATAACCCTTCAATAGTCCAAATTCATCTACAGTCTGATCAAACGGCTACTGTGCCTCCTCCTTTGAGCTTCCTCGCACATTCTCTTCCCAGACTTGGAAGAATTTCAATTTTCCAAAGGATTCAACCTTTGCCTTTTCTCTACGAGATCCCCGACCAGAATCCTCACCTTCGCATCTGTGAACACTATTCTTCCTGAGTTTCTTATCTGGAATCCTCAAAGGATTCTTCAACTCATGCACCTTTGCAGAGTATTCACATGCACACAAAGGTGCTATCCACCCTGAGCTTTCCTATAGCTTCGACCCCCATGGAAAACTTGTCCTTCTGCCTTTCTCATTCAAATGGAGAATTCAGATGCCCTCTTGGCTCTCTGTCTACTCAAGCAACCTATTGCTGAGTACTTCCAGGTATTCAGTAACCTTGTGTGTATTCTCAATGCCCACTTGGCAAAGCCTCACAGAACTCCTCAGAGCTTCTGTTTGCAACTGTGTATCTCCTACACAACCTTGCCTCCTGAGGTGTTCAACAACCTCACAGGTCTTCCTCTGAGTTTATTGGCTTCAGTTTCTGTGCCGCAACATGTCTTTGTCTGAACCCGCAGAATTCAGAAGTGCAACCTCTATGCACGGATATCAGAACTCGCAACGTTCTGTCACACCCTCCTGGTGTGAAGCCTCAAAGACCTCTCAATCCTGAAATCAAACCAATTCCTACAAATTCCAACTACATCTACAACATACGTTCACAGCATATAGAGAACACTGAAAGACATTCACTTAACACATAGTCATGTAGGAAAAATTGCCATTTGTATTAAATATGGCAAATGCCTATTTATACAAGGTGTTCCTGAGCATGACCTGTAACAAGGTCTCGGCTCCTTCTCTTCTGCTTTCTACTTGTAGATTCTCTCTTCTCTACTCTCTATCTGTCACCACTTCTCCCCCTTCCAAAATGAGATACTAAATCTCTTTTTTTACCTGAGGGGATCTTCGAGCTCTTCCCTCTAATCTACCTACCCTATTCAATTACATTGAATGGGCTGTCTAGTCCATTATCCAAATCTATATCTCAGCCTTACAAACATTAAAGGCCTACCTACTCTACAACCTGCACAAAGGCACGACTTCCCAGCTCAACAGCTTAAACATTAAAGTACATTGAATTCAAATTTCAAACGAGGACTGAGCCTCTCTTCATCACACGATTTGAATTCGCTGACGTGATTGGCTGGCTATCGTGGAGAGGTGCTCCTGCATCATACTCCTCAGCTGAAAAATTCATGAGCTCCTGCTCATGAGCTTCCCATCTCAGCTGTGGAAATCCTCCTAGATCCCAAATCATCCTCTGGAGCTATTCATCTGCTCCATCTCCCTGCTGTTGTTGCTGCTTCTTCTGTGCTGTTGTTGCTTCTTCCTTCTCTCTGCTCAACCTCTCCTTGCTGATAGTTTCTACTGACCGGATCATTAGCTCTCTGATCATGTTGATCACTTCATCCAGTTGCTCCAATGGCTGGCCCTGTTCATGCAGTTTCCTCAGCTGCAAAATTTTTTGGCACATGGGCAGCTCACTGTGATCTCCCATGCCTTCTTCATTAGCTTCCAACTTCACCTGTTGGATGTGCACGCCCTGCACTTTCACCCTTCTCTCTAGGGCTTCAAATTTTTCATACAAATCAGCCAAACTAATGCTGTTTGCTTCTTCTTCTTCTACTGCAAACTCCCATGTTGCAGTCCTTTCAACTTCCTTGCTAAATGTGTCGAGCCACTCCTCAGAATGATCATTTTCTTTTTCTACTTCTTTTGCTGTCAGCTTCAGTGCTACAACTTCCTCATCTTCTTGGATGAAAGCATTGAGACACTCCTTAGAATGCTCATTTTCCTCTCCTGCTTGGGCAGCTTCAGATATCTGCATGAATATTTCTTCCATGTCAGTCGCAACTGGCTGTTTTTCTGCTGTTGCTGTATCTGCAACCCAGATTTCTGCCTCCCCCTGGGTAAGTGGTAGGAATATCTCAATTCCCCTAATCAGTATAAGTCTCCTCAGATTGGCCTCTCAGATGGTGAAAGTTTTTAACTTGTCATCATCTTCATTCACATGGCTTAGTAAACCACATGGATCTTCCTTTTCTGTCAGCTGTATCTGCTGATCCAAATCCACCTCTGAGCTCACCCGCTCTATTAGCTCCTCCGACTGATTCCAACTCACTTCTGATTTCATGAGACCCTCAAATAGTCTCATCTACTCATCCCTGCCCATATGGCAATATGGGATGTTTCTACTACCTTCTTGGCAGTCTTCAAGACCCCGCAGCGACCTCATATCATTACCCACCTGGAAACATGGGATTTCTTCTCTGCCCTCCTGGTAGTTTTTGAGATCTTCAGTTGATCCCATTTTATTCTCTTTATCGAGGTCTCTCCCTGTCTCTGGTTCACATCTCTGAACCATTTCTCCAGGTCCATCGAGGTTTTCAGCATACCTCAACCATCCTCTTAACAACCTATGCTGCCTTTTAGCCATCAACTCCTTGATTGGCCATTTTACCTTTGTCTTCATGGGCCATTCATATAGCCATCTTGACTTGGGTTTCTACTGCATCTGCAGTTCAAGCTCTTCCATTATTTCCCTGATGTCGGCAAGTTCTTTCCCCCTTTCGGTTGTGCTCAACAACTTCCGGTTTTTCCTTCCAGCATACCTACGGCCTTCAGTAGCCATGGTGCTGTATTTGTATGCTCTCCTGGCAAACCTTCTACTGTTACTCTGCATCCCGAGTGTTTCCAGCCTCATCCTATAGTCCTACTGACTGTCTTCTTGATTGCTGCCTACCCGCAAACAATTTTCACAGAGTCTTCAGCGCTTTGTCTTTCCTTACTCCTTCTCATTTCACCTGAAATATACAAGTGAAGTCCTGCTCTGATACCAGTTGACGCAGTGTATCAGAGTTCTTTTTATCTCTTATGCCTCACTTTCCTGAAATATATAGATAAGAATCAGGCTCTGATACCACTTGACACTGTGTATCAGAGTGCTCTTTATCTCTTATGCCTCCCTCGCCTGAAATATATAGACAAGAATCAGGCTCTGATACCACTTGATGCAGACGCACGCCCTGTATGCGCTCCGCTCATAGGATCATTCAATCAGTTCATGAGCCGAAGCAGCTCATCTGATTCTCATTGGAATCTTGGTTAAAATCAATCCACAGGTCCTTATCTCTCCTCACGGTCTTCTGTGCTCAACCGTGAAATTTCCCCGATTTGAAATTTCAGGTTTCAGGATTCTCTGATTCCCGATGTTAAGAGTTCTCTGTCCTCTTGAATCCCTGATCTATGACTTGTGGATTCAGTGGCTTTTTACCTTAGCCCCCATCTGGCTATGATTCAGTCCAAGTGACCTGTACTCATAAGACCGCAGCCTTATCTCTTTCGGGATTTACTTATTCGAGGGTCAGACTTCTCGACCTCCCGATTCCCAATATGCCGACACACGAAATGCCGAAATGACTATGGTCCCGACCTTCCCTTCCTTTCATGATTTTGGGTTTTTGAATGCCGAAATGCATGGACCTCTTGTCCACAAGATCTCCGATCCTCCGAATTTCGATTCTCCCGATTCTCCGATGTGATGTCAACTAGGCCCACAACGAAACTTTCCACCTCTCACGATTTCCAGTGCTCGAACCTCCGAAATGGATAATCACATGACACGCGTCCTTCCACAAATAGACATCTCGGATCAGATCTCATCTTTTCGGGGTTTTTGATGTTGAGTGATCAAACTCACCTCCCTGAGATCCCCGATATCCTGAGTGCCGATATTCCGATGTGCCGATGCCTTTCAGGACTTCACTCCTCTATTCACGAAGACTTAACCTTCGCGTCCTTCCGTTCAGATCCAACGGCTGATGGGTTCTCCACTCAAGATCTGATGGTTTAGATCACTTCTTCTCTTGTGTGCTTCTCCCATGCTACCTTCTGGATGTGATAACCCTTCAACAATCCAGATTCTTCCTTTCTTCTTCAAATGGATAATTTAGATGCCCTCCTGGCTCTCTGTCTACTCAAGCAACCTATTGCTGAGTACTTCCGAGTATTCAGTAACCTTGTGTGTATGCTCAATGCCCACTTGGCAGAGCCTCATAGAACTCCTTAGAGCTTCTGTTTGCAACTTTGTATCTCCTACACAACCTTGCCTCCTGAGGTGTTCAACAACCTCACAGGTCTTCCTCTGAGTTTATTGACTTTAGTTTCTGTGCCGCAGCACATCTTTGTCTGAACCCACATAATTCAGAAGTCCAACCTCTGTGCATGGCTATCAGAACCCGTAGCGTTCTATCACACCCTCCTGGTGTGAATCCTCAAAGACCTCTCAAGCCTGAAATCAAACCAATTCCTGCAAATTCCAACTACATCTACAACATACGTTCATATCATATAGAGAACACTCACAGACATTCACTTAACACATAGTCATGCAAGAAAAACTGCTATTTGTATTAAATATGGAAAATTCCTATTTATACAAGGTGTTCCTGAGCATGACCTATAATAAGGTCTCAGCTCCTTCTCTTCTGCTTTCTACTCACAGATTCTCTCTTCTCTACTCTCTAGCTCTCACCACTTCTCCCCCTTCCAAAATGAGATACTAAATCTCTTTTTTTACCTGAGGGGCTCTTCGATCTCTTCCCTCCAATCTACCTACCCTATTCAATTACATTGAATGGGCTATCTAGTCCATTATCCAGATCTAGATCTCAGCCTTACAAACATTAAAGGCCTACCTACTCTACAGCCTGCACAAAGGCATGACTTCCTAGCTCAACAGCTTAAACATTAAAGTACATTGAATTCAAATTTCAAACGAGGACTGAGCCTCTCTTCATCACGCGATTCGAATTCACTGACATGAATGGCTGGCTATCGTGGAGAGATGCTCCTGCATCACAGATCTGATTCACGTGTCCTCCTTAATCTGATGACTATGTTTTACTTCAGGACTTCAAAATTAAGAAATCTCGAACTTCAACTTTTTTTTTTGAAATGTTTTTATCCAAAGTTCGTGATCTACTGATGTGTGGCTCTCAGTAGATCAATGTTTGATATCCTTTCAGGTCTTCGAGTTTCTAAAATATCATTTTTTAAAACTTGTCTGGCCCCACTAGATTTTATCCAAAGCCCTGGATATGGTGGTGCGTGTCTCTCGGTAGATTGACGACCGAGATCCTTTTGGGTCTTCGTACTTTGGAGAACTTAAATCTCAACCTTCTCTTTCCCTGGAAGTGCATGGATTTATTCCATGTGTCCTCCTGGATTGGATGGATGATATTCACTTCGGATCTCTGGGGTCCGGGAATCTCAATTCTCAACTTCTCCTACTTGCTTTTTCCTGGACTGCTTTTACTCGAAACACACGATTGGTTGACTCATGTCCTCCTACAGATCGACGGTCCCTGGCTACTTATTCTCTTCAGAGGTTTGTCACTCAAGTACTAGCATGTCACATCACTGCATTCCTTTCAAATTACAGGTGCATGCATCAGTGGTTTGGAGTAACCCGCTTTTCGCCCCATAATTCTCCTGATGTTGACACGTAACCCCTTGGTGAAACCATGTTTTGGATTGCGGGACCGCCTTCAGAAATTATATCCCATGCAAGTTGGTTCCCCACAATGCCTCCTGTCCATTGATCTCACTCTCCAATGGGATCTGACAGCTGTGACCTTAGCCCTTGCTTCCTTTTCATCAGATGACTATTTTTCCCTGTCCTCTGATTCAATGATCTTGGATTTCTCTTGATCCTACAGTGGCGATCGCTCCCATATTTGAAGGGGGATGGTCACGATCCTTTGAACCCCTTGCCACGGGTCCTAATGTTCTATCTCCTACGTTGATTTTGCAACACCATTCCTCTTGAGATTTTCAACTTCACAGTCAGAGTTTGATCTCGACCCCGAGATTCTGACCAATAGACCTGACCCATACCAGCCCGGTGTTTCAACCAAAATCTATGATACCAAACTATAACATACCCAACCACTCACAGTCCGGGGTACACTACCTTCAAGCCCGCCCATGGACTTATTTCTCTTAGAGATACCTTTTCAGTCATTTAAGGATGCATAAAAGAAAAGACTTTAACGACATGCACAACAGTAATCAACAAGCATGCATAGTCTAAAGATTCAATGAAGTGATAATTAAATACACAGTGGCAATAACATTCAAATACATGTAAATGATATGATAACAGAGAGCACTTATCTTTATATAAGGCAACACCAACTGGCCTTAGACCAAGGACGTTCCACCCAATAGTAGACACCACTTCTCCAAATATCAATAGCAGTGTCACCCCTGAGCCAGGGCTATGAATCCACAAGGACGGTTCCAGAGTGTACGTGGGTTCTCAAACCAGTCAGCTGTCAAGCTCTCACAGGTTTCCCAACACCCACAACAATCTAGGTACCCAACTCTCTTCTAGCCAACCTGTACCGCCCAAGAGAATGGACCTCCACCCTTCTCTACCATGTAGTCCCTTAGGCAGTCCTTCTCTTTTTATTTACGGCCTCCAACACAACTGGTCCAGAATATCAGTGCTGGAACTCTTATGACTCGCAGTTGTGAGAAAAATAGGGCACAAGCCAATACATCTTAGACATGCAGGACCCATGTCATGGCTGGATTGAACCAACGACTATTACAACCAACTATCCCATGGCTAATTCTTTAGCAGTTCCTTTCACTTTGCCAAGACAAGACATAGGTGAGGATGGATCAATGAATGAGTAATGCATGCATGGGAGTGCATGAGGGAAAGAATGAGGTACGCAGAGGTGACAGAGCAGACGATCCAACGACCAACCCCACAATTAGACAAGGGATGGGTTTAAGTATTTTCGTGGGGAATTCAAGAACCTCCTGGCCTTCCTCAAGAAGATCATGTAACTGATCCCCTTCCCTTAGGTAGAAAGATAAATAACATAGGAATAAACATTTATCTCCTCAAGACCCCTCTCTTGTGGAATCATATCCCCCTATAACTCTAGTCCTTGTTCGTCTAGAAACCAACGATGTGTTTATTATTAATAATGATAAGAAACATTAAATGTCTTGGGCACACTAGCATTTTAATAATTGTTTGGGAACTCTGGCCTCTCATCATTGTAACAATACATTATTTAAAATGGGGGTTCAAAACCTGGGGTGTTACAATCGTGCTACCATAAACGGTGTGAAAAATGGAGCTTTTGGGCTCCTGTATGGGGGTTTGTAAGTTTGAGAGGTGGGCATATATATATGGGTGTGGGGCCCACTATGCCACCTCATTTTTTCTTGCAGTGTTTGAGATCTCGTACACTGTGTAGATTCTTTTACAAGATTGGAGAGATCATGGGTGAATGTATTCGACAACAGAGAGATCCCAATGAGTGATTGAAACCTCCTACATTTTTTTTATAGATTTTTGGGATGGAGGCCGCACGACCATATTTATAAGTGTGTAGGGAGTTTGCACAGGTGATTGGAATATACCTAGGAAGACATGTGAGGGTATAATCTAGTCTCTCATGCACCTTGTGTAGGAGAAATTGAGATGGTCGCACACATGTTTACGTGACTGTGTCAATTATTCCCCTACAACTCATCATAATCATTGGGTGGATAGTTTCATGTGCTTACACAACTGCTAATGAAACAACCATGCAATATTTCATGACTCTTTGATGGATAGCTACGCAGATACTGTGCAAATACATGATTCACAGTCGCACACACTTGTGGGACTATGTGTGGAACAATTGTGCATGTGTGCACGATTGTCTGAGGTATAGCTGTGCTGATGTGTAGAAGTGATTTTTTGATATTTTGAGGATTTTGGATAATTAAGCCTCTTTTGGATTAGATGCAGGTGAGAGTCGACACTTCAGTATGCCAATTCATCGAAGAGAGAGGGATTGGGAGAGGCTCTAGGATATGCGCAAGAAAATTTGTGTGTTTGCTGATGACTAGCCCACTTTAGTTTGTTGAATTTTTTTTACTACACTCCCTTGAGGTCCCAAGAGGATTTTTTGAGAATTTTTATTGGGATGAAAAGGCCCAACCTGCAGGCCTTCATGGTTCATGGATAGGAGATATATTTTTCAGCAAAGGAAGATATTTACTTCTTGATGGAGCTCCCTTTTAGGGGTGTAGAGATGGATTCTCAACCCTGTATGCTGGGGGGAGAGAGGGTGTATGAGATGGAGCTCTTCCATGCTCAATTGAGGAGCCAATAACAGGGGGGTTGATTAGGTTTTCATCCATTGAATATTTGTTGACACATGTGGTATCTACCATGGTGGTATGGATCTACAGGTCATCAGAGACCCAATGCATTTTAGGCGTGCACATTTGCAGTAGTGGAGAGGGTCTTGTAGGGAGATACCTTTGCATGGGAAAACATTACACACCCATGCATGATAGCACATTTGGATCGATGTGTTGTAGGATAGTCAAGATATTTTTCCTTTGTGTCAATACTCTTCAACTTTTTCTTGTAGAGATTAGTATTATTGCAGCCGCAGGTGATCTTAGAGTAACCACCTTCTCATGAGCTATGTTTGATGCACTAGGTGCATATCCTGGCTCACCATGGGGGTGGCGAGGTGGGTCATTACTTCACTGGTGACTTTGAGAGGATTTGGATGTAGTTTGGATTTTCCATACACTAGGATGGATTATCAATAGGACCCCGACATGGTCTTTCCTCCTAGGGAGGTGTGGGATCATCAAGGTGAGTCTAACTATATATGTTGTTGTAATTTTATGGATTTTGGTTTAATTTATATGCATAGTACTGATAGATTTCTTATGCATTTTTGTTTTGCAAATGTTGGGCTGAGGGGTCGTAAGGTGGATTTTGCTTATGCTAAGGCATGAGAGGCTCAGGAGGATGAGGTGAGTGCCAGGAGGAAACAACATTGGGATGATCTCGGGGTGGGTCTGACATACACCATGGATGGATATGTTATACATATTGGGTACCCTAGATGGACGAGCTATGGTATAGGTTTGATTGAGTGCTACAAGATGGTCTCAAGGCATGCTAGACTCATATCTAGGATGATGAGTTCCTAAAGAAATGTCTGGGGGTGAGGCCTGAGTGGCGGTATTTGGTAAACCGTGCTATTGTGGACGACATAGTTGTGATAGGACACCTACCCCCGGGAGGAGTGCCCCCTGCTAGTAGGGGGACACTAGCAGACCCTCTTGCGAGAGATTGTTTAGAGCTAGGGGTACAACATGTGTCATATGTTATGTATGAGAGTGGCCCAAATTTTTGTATGATTTATGTATAGGGTTGTAACCCCCCCCCATTTTTGGACACTTTAGTACATATTATTTTTTGAAATTTGGGATCGATAATTTTGTGGATGTCGAAAATGTTGTATCTTATTTTTTGTGAAACATATGGAATCATCTATCTATCTATCTATCTATCTCTCTCTCTCTCTCTCTCTCTATATATATATATATATATTTGATGATGTTTTAGTTGTTTTTGTGTGATATTTTGTAAATTTCTGGTGTGTTGGCTTGTGGCTTCTTATGTTGACCCTATGATGGATGAGATGAATTATGATAAAATTTTGTGTTTTTGAATGTGATAAATGCCAATCTAGGACTTGAATAGCCATGTGATCTACAAATTTATTTATATGTCTAGGATCATGTGTGAATGTGGTGGATTCAAAATTCCATGATAACAATATAACTTGTAGGTATTTGTGAAAGAGGCATGGATCATGTACTTGGTACACATTGTTTAGCTGTAGAATGATGAGATAATAATATAAGAGGATGCTAAGGTGGAGAATATGAAGATGAATGGCCTTTTCGAAGAGACCAATCATGATGGCATACTTGGCTTGGTTTTTGGTTGCAAGACCTAGACATATACCACTAGAGTGGAGTATCACATGTGTAGCAGTGTAAATGACCCAAGCTACTGAAGCGAGATTCAAATCCCATCGATTAGGACCATCGACGTACCTGATGTCATAAGATGACATATGATTCATTTGTCAAATAAAGGACAAAATATCAAACATATGAATTGGATGGTTCGAAAAAAGATCAAAAACACTAAATACAAGAAGAAAACTAAGGTAGAGTGGCTACACTAAAGGGCAAGACATACTAGGTGGGATAGTTTGTAGGATCCTTTTGTGAGGCAATGCCAAATGATAAATGAGCCCTGCTAGAGGGAATAAAACTTACCATGGCCTAAAGTATCATGGAAGATGTCGTAGGCCAATACTAAATAACCTTCATTAAATGAGTGAAGGTTGACTTGGCGATCAAAGTCTCTTTTGGAACGTTTCTTGGACACCTCGTTATTTTACAAGGTGGATCGTCGATCCTCATCGAGGGATTCTAGGGTAAGCAATAATTGCTCCATGGGAGTGGTGTTAGGAAATAATTTGATTGTGGTGCGTAATGTGGGGATTTCAGACTCGATGGGTAGTAAAAATTTGACCCCATGAACTAGGTTGAATGGTGTAAATCCAGTGGCAGTTTTGACTCTTGTGTGATAAGCCCACAATGCCGAAAAAAAACATGTGACACTAGTTCGTTTTGTGGTTGTCCATAATTCTCAGGAACATGGTTTTGAGGACTTTGTTGACTTCCTTGACTTTCCCATTGGACTGTGGGTAGTATGTGTTAGCACCAGAAGTCACCTCTGGATTATAGCAGAGGTAAGACCGATACCCATAAGTTTTTATGTCACAAGTTGGTTATGAAAAGGATGATCAAATGAGAGAGTAAACTTAGAATAATATTGTTTTAACTCGGAAAGCTGGGATGGAGATGCACAACTGAGTGAGGTCTTGGTCTAACTTAGGCTAGTAAGTTGACCAATGTAGAGGAAAATAAGAGGGATATCAAAAATGCTCTGGACATCTGGTCTTCCAACAGCTTTAAGGGGGGAAAAGTCTCAGATATGAGATCCTCTCAGATATGGAGAACTTCAAGAAACTTAAAATGATGCAAAACTGATACAATCAAACCTGCATTACACAGTCATTACAACACCCGACTGGATCATCCATGCCTAGGCTTTAAGAGTCAGAGGAAAAGAGAAGAGGAGGCTGGATGCCATTAAACAAGAAATATCAAACAATAGTTCCTAACCAGAGAACCATAAATTTCATTAAAAGATTTACAATTCGGGAGCATATCTCTACCATCGATGCTTAAAAAAATGACAAAAATGCCTCTATATACTTCAAACAATTGCCACTGCAATCAAAGCCTTGAGTCAGTGAGCTCCCTGTCAGACTTGAACGTGCACACATTCTTCTATGAGACTGAGCATGTAGTCTTTGTCAGACATGATCTCAGGTCTCCTAGTCCTTTTCGGATTTCCATTTATGGGGGGAAGCCGATGTTTCAACCACCTCAACATTTGCATTAACTGATTCTCAATATCGGGAAAGGCCCCTGATAACCTCTGTAATTTGAGATGTGGCAACCTCTCCTTTCACCATCTGGAACTGAGCTGAACTTTGGTAGGGATGATAGCAGGAGAACGTGAAGGAAGGTAAGGGGAGCAGGCGAGATGGTTGACGCAAACTGACATGGAATGACAAGTGATTGGCAGCCAGGTGGAAAGATGCGACGATAGGATGGTGATTGGGAAAGCATGGGTGACATAACGCGGGCGCTAAGGTGCAAAAGTGCCAGGGTGACGTGGCACGAGAGAGGATGTGGTGGTAGAGGGATGTGAGTGGTTGGGGGGGGGAATAACATGACCATGTGATAGAGGTGACATGGAGGACACATGTCGGTATAAGAGAGAAGGAGAAAGGTGAAAAGGGAAGGTGACATGGAGGTGAGACTTAGTGGAACCGCGGTGGTGAGGAGGAGGAAATGGTAGGGTGGAGAAAGTGTCGGCATCACGGGGGCACACGATGGGAGGCAAAATCATTTCATTATGAATCCCCCTTATTAAGGTGGGAGGTGGGGGGGTCCAGAATCAATCCTCGGCCGTGGATCTCGGTGCACAGACTATAGCCATGCATATCTTCTCACATTAGCGTAATGGAGTGAATTCGGTCCCCAGCCCCCTGGATGGAGTAGAATGATTAGGCGGGGATGAATTCGACCACGGTCACGAGTGTAGATCCCTAGGCCTTGAATCTTCTCTTTGCTTAATATCGCGTGCAGCTTTTCGAACTTAGGATAAGTGGGTTTTTCAACCTTTGCTTGTCGATCATTTTCCAAATGGGGGTTTAGTTAGATTTCGACCACAGATCTGGGCGTGTAGATCCTAGCTGCCCAGATCTTCCTGCTGCTTAGCCAATGCGCATTTGGCACCTCGAACTTAGGATAAGTGGGTTTTTCAACCCACTGCTTGTCATTCATTTTTCCAAATGGGGGTTTCCTGTTAGGAAAACACACCCCATACATGAATAGGTGATAACATCAGGCTCCATGGGGGATGGCAGGCTCCCTGTGAGATGAAAATAACTCCTCTGCAATTCCAGTGCCTTGTTGTTGGGCTATGCAGTCTTTATTAAAGTTGAAAAACAAACAAGAAAACAATATTTACAGACACAAGGGAGCCAGTTATGGCTCAAACAAAAATATTCTTCAGGAAATACCCATTCATAGGGCCATTAAAAACCTCCCTACCCTCCAAATCCTACAACTTGTAAGTATTATTTAACAACACCTTAGAGATTTTGAAGGGTTCAATCCAAAGGGACTCAAACTTGTTGTGCTTCCCTCTATCTTGCCTGGGAGCATCCCACTTAAGCACTAGACCTCCCAGATGGAAATATTATTTTCTTACTTTCCTGTCAAAGTCTTGCTTAATCTTTTACTGAAGGTCATGAGCTTTGTCCATTACCTTCTCTCTAGTCTGCTACACCTCCACTAGTTGATGCATTCTTTTGATCATGTCATCAGGCTCTCCTTGGTAGTCTTGGAAGAATTTTTCTATAGGTAAATCCAGTTGAGAAGGGAAAACTGCTTCTGTCCCATATACTAGCTAGAAAGGGGAGATTCCTAGGGACCTTTTTGGTTCCACTCGATCATCCCACAGAGTGAATTTCAACTTTGAATCCTAAGCCTTCTTATTGTCTTCTAGTAGTATTTTGATAAGATTGATCAGACTTTTGTTAGAAGACTCTACTATTCCATAGCCTTGGGGATAATAAGGAGTGGAGTGAATTAATGAAATCCCAAGCTTCTCACAGAACTCGATCAATGGCTTATATTTGAAAGATGCAACATTATCAGTGACAATCCTGATGGGACAACCAATCCTTGAGATGATGTCTTCTAGAAATCCAATGATTACTTTATGGGAAGCATTCCTAGTAGGGATAGCTTTTATCCACTTGGTGAAGTAATCTGTGGTAGTTAAGATCCACCCGTGTTTTCCACTGGAGGCAGGATGAATCTCTCCAATGAAATCCAATCCCCATTGCTGAAAGGGTCCTAAAGCTACTACAAGCTTTAATGGCAGATATTTGAGTTGTTGCTTCCCTGATAATTTTTGACATTTGATGCAAGCTCTGACTTCTCTGAAGACATCAGTGAATAAGTTGGGCCAGTAGTACCCAACCCTGAGAATTTTATAGGTTGTGGTATTTCAGAAGTGATGTCCCCCACATAAGCTGTTGTGGAAATCAAACATAATTCTTTGGGATTTTTGTGGGCTCAGACATATCAAAAGAACTCCTAGAGGATATTTCCAACATAAGACCTGATCAATAAGGAAATACCTAATTGCCTTGAGCTTTAAAGCTCTTTCCTTTCTCTTCCCCATTCCATCAGGAGGCTTCAACTCTTGCAGAAAATATATAATGTCTCCATACCAGATGCATTCTGCCAATGGAGGACTGTCTTGAGGACTGCCATCAAACAACTCAGCCTGCTGATCCTTTGTGCAAATGTCGATGAATTTAACCCCCAACTCTTTACAATTAGATTAAGCCAACAACTTGGCTAAACCTTGGCCTTTAATCATCTTGGTGGGATTTATTTCAAGATAAAACTCAAGGATTTTGGCAATCCACTTGCTCCTTCTCCCATCTATGTCTGGCTGAATAAGAATGTCCTTCACAGAAGCTGAAGGGACATATGCAATAATTTTTGAATGCAGAACATAAACCTTGAAAGATTTGAGAGCTTTCACCAGGGCATAGGCTTGCTTCTCCATGATGTCATACTTGATTTCTACATCCCTCAATGCCCGACTGAAAAATGAAATAGGTTGTTCCAACCCTTCAATATTGTTCTGCAATAAAACAACAACCATTGTATCAAATGAAGCAAATGAGAAAATAAGAAAAAACTTTGAATAATCAGGACCGATTAGCACATGTGCCTCATTCAATGCCCTTTTAATTTGGTTGAAGGATTCTCTGTGCTCAAAAGTCCATTTTACTTCATTCCCCTTCCTGAGCATGGCTGTGATTTTCTTCACTAATTCAACAAAATTTGAGACAAACCTCCTTAGAATGTTAATCTTTCCCAAGAAATCCTAGACTTCTTTTCTGGACCTGGGAAGTGACAGGGTCTGAATGTCCTGCACCCTACTGGGATCAATTCTCACTCCTCTGCTGATACTATATGGTCGAACAATTTTCCCTCCTTCATGGAAAATAAATACTTTTTAGGGTTTAAGGAGAGGCCAAACCTTCTGCATTTCAAGAAAACTTTCCTCAGATGACAACAGTGCTCTTTATCAGACTGGGAGAAGACTGTGATGTCATCCAGATAGATCACCACAAACTAATCTTTCTCCCCAATGAAAGCTATGTCCATAGCCTGTTGAAACGTTGCCCCTACATTCATTAATACAAAGGGCATCTTGGCATACATGAATGTACCCCAAGGAGTGGTGAAGGTTGTCTTTTCCCTGTCTTCAAGCAGGACACAAATCTGATTTTAGCCAGAGAATCCATCAATCATGGAAATCTTGGATGCTCCTGTTACCCTCTGTAATATGTGTTCCATATTTGGTAGAGGATAATTGTCCTTCTTTGAGATCCTATTCAGATTTCTGAAATCGATAAAAAGTTTGATTTCCTTACTCTTTTTCCTCACTGGGACCAGGTTGGCCACCCATTCAGAATATTTCAAAGGGACAATAATTAGGGCATCCAACAGCTTCTTTACCTCCCTTTCCATGATAGACAACAACATAGTATTAATCTGTATTAGCTTCTGTCTGAATGGATTTTCCTCCTCCTTCAGTGGGATCTTATGCTTAATGACAATTGTGTCATATGTTTTGAGGTCTTCATAGGTCCAAGTAAAAACATCAACAAACTCTTTTAATAACTCATCATACTCGACCCTCTACTCTCTTGTCAAGCTGCTTAATAATTTGACAAATTTTGGCTCCTCTTCTGTGCCAATGTTGCACTTAGCTGTATCAACATCATTCTTTGAGATATCACCCTTCACTTCCACATCGTTGCTATCAAACAACCTCTCCAAAGGAACCAACCCTTTTGGATTGTGATTGCTGGTAATTGAACAATGTTATGATCAACAATCTTGCTTAGAAGGGTATCATCATGAGGATCTGCTTCAGAGGAAGGGTCTTGCTCAATGTGTAAAGCTGAAAATTCCTCAATAGTCTCCAGGAATATTTTTATTTCAAGATCATCCTCAAACACCTTCCAATGCTTGACATTGTCAGGTGTAGAGGGCCTATATTTCACTTGTATGTCATACCTGAGCCTAGGTGGCTGGGAAATTTTGAAATTGCGTGCTGAAATAGCCAGAGAATAAACAACTGGATTCTCCTCTCTAGGAATGAATGAAATATTAAAATCCAAGAAGAAGCTGTCTATTAGATCCCACACTTCATTTTTGTAACTCCTCAGCCAAGGATGCTTGGCCTGATAGATGTTTCTAACCTGTTGGATGATCAAATCAACATCACCAAACACTGATATTTTCTTTATGCCCCTATCCTTTGCATCTCTCAATCCCAAGGTAAGAGCTTCATACTTTTCCACATTGTCGGTATCTTCAAACTCTAATTTGTATGAAAGAGATATGGTTTCTTGAGCAGGGGAGACAAACACTATTCCAGCACCTGCACCATCTTTAGAAGAAGCTCCATCAAAAAACATTTTCCACATAGAAGTAGTTGAAGGAGAATCCTCATGGGGGATAATTGGTTGTTTTCTGAGTTGAAGAGGAGGCTTAGGGGTGTTGGTGAGCTGGAACAAGCTCGATCCCAAATCAATGTCAAGGGAAAGGATGGTATGATTGGTGGGAACTGCTTCATCACTTACAATGTAAGCCAATTGAGCCTCTCTGTACAATCTTCTGTGCTCCCCTCCAAAGAATGGCAAATGAATGGTGGCATGGAGTTGAGTCCATCTGTAAGAGTTCCCCTAGAATCTTTTATCAGGTTAGGTCCATCTGTAAGGTTCCCCCAAGTCTTTTTATCCAAGATCTAGACAACAACATACCAAACTTGGGAGGAACATCAACTACCACAATGTCCATGACCACACTTTTCATGGGCAGCTGAAACAAGGTTACACTAGATCTTTGATAACTCCTAGACACTGTACCCTCCTTGAATCAAAGGAGTACAAATCATGATAGGCCCTTGTAAATTCCAGTCCAAGATCTTCCATGACTATTTTGGGAATGAGGTTATGTGAATCCCCTAAATCCATCAGGTAGTTATGCAACACCTTGTCATGAATATTTAGGTATGTGTAGAAGGGAGGGGATGAATCATCTCTGTCTTCTACCATAGGACCTAGGATGACTATGGGATTTTCATATTGGATATTCACTAAGTCTGTGGGATGGCAAGATGGCTCAGGCTGCAAAAGCTTAGAGAGGGATTTTTTGAAATCTTCATGTTTTACTAGCTTTGAAATGGGCACATGAATTATGATTTTTTGAATATCATGCTCAAAGTTAAAGGAGGAAAGAGGCTTAGGAATTTCCCTTACCTTCGGGACAGGGTCTTTGGATATTGGCGAAGGATTCTGAGTTTTCTTTTCCTTGGCAGTGTTTGCTGCAAAATTTTCTACTATAAAAGGTTGATCAAGAATATCAGACTTCCCTTCTTTCTTCTTTTATTTGAGATTGTATATGTTAGGACTGCTATCTTTGTCTTTCTGCCCCTTTCTTAGTTCATTGATTTGACTGTTCATGAGGGATTCTTCATATGCATATTGAGTCAAATTGGGAGAAGGGGAAGTGTCTTCAATACAATGAATTTTTGGATCAAGCTCCTCTTCCTCCCTCTGCTCATCATCAACCAGGTTATTTTGGAGAGGGGTTTGAATCCTATGATCATCTCTATCTCTGTTCCTCTATTCCCTTGGCATCATCTAGGGAACATTGTCATTCGGCCTCCTGAAATTGCCTTTATTGTCAATGTTTTGAGGATTTCTGTAAGTCTGTTTCCCCTCCATTTTCATTTTCTCCATTTTTGCAGACAGAGTCTTTACCATTTTTGTCAATTCATCCATTTGAGGGTAAGTTGTAGAAGAACCAAAGGTTGAGGCCTTAGATTTTCCTTTCCCTCTGTCTCTGTCAAACTTGCTTATGAGCTTGATAACTGCCAACACATTGGATTCTACTTCCACGACTGCATCTTGCATGTTATCCAAGGAAATAGCCCTTCTTTCTCTGAGAAGGAGGCAAAAATTAGGGTCAAAAGCACTAGCATAAGTGATTTTAGCAGAGGCTTCTGAGGGATTTATCTCAGTGGGGATATTATTATACATCTTATTGAACCTTTTGGAGAAGTCAGAGACATGTTCTCCTTCCTTTTTCTTCAAGGACCCAAACTCTGTCATATAATACATAAAATCCTTTTTATCCCCCCACTGTCTAAATAAGGAATTATCTAGAGCTTCAATTTCGACAATAGATCTAGGGGTCAGTCCCCTGAACCATTTCCTAACCTCACCATCAAGGCTCTAGACAAAAACTCTCATCCAAACATCTTCATTTTCAATGTTCAGGTTGTCTGCATAACTGTAGAAGGCAGCAAGGTGCTCTGCAGTAGTTATGTCTTCCTCTCCAATGAATTTAGGGATGTATTTGAGATAATATCTAGCAGGGAGAGCATTCAAGGGATGAGGTAGAACTAGAAGGGCATACCTTGCAGCCACAATGGCATCCATACTATTTACAGGGGGATTAGCACCTGCCATAGGGATATTAGGTGGAGGAGAACTAGGAGGAGAAGGTGTTCAGGAAGGGGAAGCTGAAACAAAACTTGCATGAGGGAAAGGAAACAACAAAGGATTCAGCGAAAAGGCCACAGGGCTTGAGTCAACAAAGGCTTCTCTTTCTGCAGTAGCAACAAAAATAATAGCAAGAGGGGTGAAAAATCTAGGAGTGGGAAAATCTCCTGTGGTCCTGGGTCTAGACCAAGGAACAAATTCAGGGGAGAAAGGAGTGACAAGGCTTTCTCCCTCCAATACCAGACTAGGAGGGGAAAAATCAACAGGAACACTCCCAAAATTTAAAGTTCTAGAAACTCCAGCAGGAGGTCTGATAGAAAAATGAGAAGTAGATATGGGAGTTTCTAATAGAGGGTAGTGAGAACTATCAGAAATACATGGTTCAATAGTAGAAGATCTTCCTCCAAAGGAATTTCCCTTTCTGATAATATTCTCTGGATATGTTTCAGGTGTAGTCAGAGGAAACTATGGATGAGATTGTGTGTGTTTTCCCCTTGAAGCCACAACTGAAACAACATGTTCGCCATAGTGGAGTCATCACAATGGAGTCACCATGTGCACAACAACAATCTTGTAGGGCTCTGATACCTGATGCACCTTCAGGATTGTAGGCTCAATTTCATCCAATATCGGGGAAGGTCTTCAAATTCATCCCTAAAAATGGTTCCAGAAATGTTAGCACTAGAACTCACCTCTGGATTGTAGCAGAGGTAAGCCCGATACCCATTAGTTTTTATGTCACAAGTTGGTTATGGAAAGGATGATCAAATGAGAGAGTAAACTCAGAATAATATTGTTTTAACTTAGAAAGTTGGGATGGAGATGCACAGATAAGTGAGGTCTTGGTCTAACTAAGGCCAGTAAGTTGAGCAATGTAGAGGAAACCAAGAGGGAGATCAAATCTGCTCTGGACATCTGGTCTTCCAACAACTTTAAGGGGGGAAAAGTCTCAAATATGAGATCCTCTCAGATCTGGAGAACTTCAAGAAACTTAAAATGCTGCAAAACTGATAAAATCAAACCTACATTACATAGTCATTACAACACCCGAATGGATCATCCATGCTCGGGCTTTAAGAGTCAGAGGAAAAGAGAAGAGGAGGTTGGATGCCATTAAACAAGAAATCTCAAACAATAGTTCCTAACCAGAGAACTAGAAATTTCATTAAAATATTTACAATTCGGGAGCATAGCTCTACCATCGATGCTTACAAAAATGACAAAAATGCCTCTATATACTTCAAACAATCGCCACTGCAGTCAAAGACTTGAGTCGGTGAGCTCCTTGTTATACTTGAACATGCACGCATTCTTCTGTCAGACTAAACACGTAGTCTCTGTCAGACATGATCTTAGGTCTACCAGTCCTTTCTGACTTTTCATTTATGGGGGGAAGATGATGTTTCAACCACATCAACATTTGCATTAACTGATTCTCGAGATCAGGAAAGGCCCCTGGTCAACTCTGCACTTTGAGACGTGGCAGCCTCTCCTTTCACCATATGGACCTGAGCTGGAATTTGGTAGGGATGCTAGGCAGGAAAGCGAGGGGAGCTGGTGAGATGGTTGACACAAACTGACATGGAATGACAATTTATTGGCGGCCAGGTGGAAAGATGTGACAGCAGGATGGAAATTGGGAAAGCGCAGGCAATAGAACATGGGCACTAAGGTGAAAAAGTGCCAGGGTGACGTGGCACGAGAGAGGATGTGGTGGTAGAGGGATGTGAGTGGTCAGGGGGGGGGGGATAACATGAAAACATGATGAAGGTGACATGGAGGACACATGTCAGGAGAAGAGAGGGAGCAAGGTGAAAAGGGGAAGGTGACATGGAGGGTGGGGCTTAGTGGAACACAAGTGGCATGAGGAGAGGGAAACGGTAAGGGAGAAGGAAGGTCTGGCATCACAAGGGGGCACCACGATAGAAGGGAGGGGCCCACTTCAAAACCACTTCATTTCGGACCCCCCTCCCCCACCCTTATTAAAGGTAGAATGGTGGGGGGGGGGTCCAGAATCAATCCTCGACTGTGGATCTGTGTGCACGGACTATAACCACCCAAATCTGCTCATTGCTTAAAGTGAATTTTGGACCCCCCCCCGGTTAAAGGTAGAACGATGGGGGGGGGTCCATAATTAGATTCCGACCATAGATTTGGGTGCGCAGATCCTGGCCGCCCAGATTTTCCTGTCGTTTAGCCAATGTGCATTTGGCGCCCCGAACTTAGGATAAGTGGGTTTTTCAACCCACTGCTTGTCATTCTTTTTTCCAAAAGGGGGTCACCTGTTAGGAAAACACCCCCCATACATGGATAGGTGATAACAGTATGGTGAAGTGAAATCATGAGTAAATCCTAACTTGGAGGATAACTCAGTGAATAATTCATTCTCAAAGTGTTTTCCATGGTACGACACAAGCTTCAGGGGTACTCCAAAATGATTAATGACATGGTTAAAGAAGAACCAAGTTGTAGTATCATCCATTTTGTTGAATGTAGGCATATCTTCGACACATTTGGTGAAGTAGTCGATTGCGACTATGATGTATCTGTGCCCATTGTTGGAGGGGGGTTATAGGTCATAAAATTGATCTTCCACTTGCAAAAGGGGCCTGTGGTGATAACATGATGTAGGGGATCTAGTGGTGCTCTGGATTTATGCATGCACAATTAACATTTATCACAACATTTAACTGTGTGGATGTAATCATAAAATAAAGTGGGCCAGAGATAACCAACCCTGAACACTTTTTGAGTGGTGGACATACTAGAGAGGTTTCCTCCATAAGCACCACTATGGAAATCATTCAATACTTTCTCATATTCCTCGATGGTTAGGAAACGATGGAGTATGGTATCTACACCCCTGTGATAAAGAACATCTTCGATGAGGACGTATTGAGGGGATTGATGGTGGATGCATTGGCGATCATCATAGGAGAGATGAGGACCAAAATTTTGTGTGAAAAAGTACACAAGGATGTCTCCATACCATTGGTAATCAAACAAAATTAAGAAAAAATGTTCGTCTGGGAAGTTCTCATTGATGACAGTGTCTTTGGAACCAATTGGGAGATCGACAATCAACTCTGTGAGAAAAAGGGCCTTTTTCTTTTAGGAGTTGTGAATTATAAATCATATTCTTGAAGGATTATGATAAATCAAGAAAATTTGTCATTAATTTGGCACTGACTAAGTAAGTACTGCATGCAATTGGAATCTGCCATGAATTTTGTGGTTCGAAACAAGATATAATTTCACATTTTTTGGACTGTGAAAATGACTGTTGCGGTCAATTTCTCTTAATGATTTTATTTCAAAGGTGGCCTTGAAAGTTTTTTACTGATGTAATAAATTCCATGCTCTCACTTGTCACCTCCTACCTAGACTAGGAACCCTGTGAATGATACCTTTGAGGAAGACAGGTAAAAGATATAATCCCTTTCAAAGTCTCAAGCACTGATAAAGGGATCTTTACTGAGTACGTCTTTCAATGAATCAAAAATTGCTTGGGATTGTTGATCCCATCTGAATGGGATATCATGGCATAGTATGCGCAAGAATCCATGGGTGCAAGTTGCATAATCTGGGACAAAGAGACATGAGAATTTTTCCTAATTTCACTGAAGGATTAGTAGTTGGTGAAAATTCTTGGGGGGGGAATCTTGTTAATGGCCTATAATTTGAGGGGGTCAACTGTGATTCCTTTTTGGGAAATGATGAATATGAGTAAGTGCTCGAATGTGACACAAAAAATTCACTTGAGAGGATTGAGATGAATATTATACTAGTGGCATCTATGAAATATAACCCACAAGTCTTCCAAATGTTGATATTTCTTCTTGGAGCGAGCGGTGATATCATCTAAGTAAGCCAAGATGATGTGTGAGAGATCATGGAAAACATATGTCATGGCTCGTTGGAATGTAGCACAAGAGATTTTGAGCCCAAAGAGGATGATGTGATAGATGATGGTACCCCATGGGGTAGTGACTTTAGTTTTTTATTGATCCAGATGTCATATATGTATTTGATTGTAGCATGATAAACCATCCATAAATGAAAGGACTTCATGTCTAGCACAAGTGTCAACATATTGATTAATTAAAGGAGTAGGGAGATTGTCTTTGGGAAAATCTTGGTTCATGTCTCTAAAATCGGTACAAACCCGAATCATTCCCTATATTTTCTTAATCCACACAGGGTTCAATACCTAAGAAGTGTACGAAATGGGATAGATGAATCTTGTAGAACGTAACTTATCAATTTCATCTTTGATAGCCATAGATTGGTAAGGGTGTAATGGTCATCGCTTTTTGTGAATAGGGGAAACATCGGGCCATGTATCAATTCTATGTTCAACAATGACTGGATCGAGCCCAAGAATTTTTGTATATGACCAGGAAAACATATCACTAAGCTCCTAAAAAAGATCTTTGTAAGCTATGACTTCTTTGGGGGAGCATGCGACACCGAGAGTAGTCTCTTCGACAATGCCGGGTTTGAAAAACATGTCTATGTTGATTGTGGGAGAGATGTTGGCCATGTTTCCTTTTTCAAAAGTGTCAGGAGTGGGGATTTGGTTTTTGAATGAATATACATGTCCTTGGGGAATGAAGTCTTTGGTTTCAATCGTAAAGACATGAGTGTCTTTGATGGGTTGAAATGATTCTTGTAATAAGAAGAAATATCTATGATGGATGGCATTCCAAGTAAAATCGGGTGTTATCATGGCTTCTAAGATATATTCATCGGATGGAAATATGTATGAAAATAATGGATCATCAGAAGTATGAACAAGCAGGTATGAATTGATGGCACCGAATCTAAGTTTTTTATGGTGCTATTGTCTATGGAAGTGGTACAATATGTAGAGTTACAAGTAGATGATGTTTGAGAAGAGTGAACATTTCCTTCTACTAGAATAGGTGGTTTGACTGGAGGAGGCGGGGGGGACTTCATTATAAAAAATGCACCAGATATCCACACATGTGTGTGGGTCATGTGTACATGGTGGAAGAAGGATATCAAGCAGGGGACTTTCCATAGAATTAGGTGGATTCAGAGGGAAGTCTTCTAGCCACTTTGGTATATGTATTAGGAAGTACTAGGGCTGACAATGTTTGCACTGAAGTAGGTATGATAGGATTCCCCGAAGAGGGTGGCATGGTCATGCTCTGGTAAATTAATGATTGAAGGGATGTTTGAATATTTTGAATGTTGGGAAATGATGAGTGTAATGGCCATACTTTGAGCATATGGCACATGCAAAGTTGGTGCACAAAAATTTCTTTCATGGTGAAGAAGGTTCTGTAGTAGTGGTGGTGGTTTCCACTACTGGGGTAGGAAGAAATGGTGTTTCCTTAGGAAGTTGAATTAGATTATGTAATTTGAGTAGTTTGGAGCATAGATTGGTAGGGTGTCCAATCATTTCACAAAGTTTTCATGGTAGTTGGATCTAAGGTTGAGGGGTGTAACCTTTCTTTTTCTTCTTTCCCCCTTTGTTGGTATTGTTTCCTACAACTATGTGACTAGTTGTAGGAGTTGGTGTTTGAACCATTGATTGCATGGAAAAATCCTCTGACTGAGGTGGGAGGGATGGGACTGGTACCATAGATGGTGGGTCAAGATATGAAACTGGTATGGTGATCACCATGTTAGGAAAGGTGAGGTTAGAGAAGATGATATAGGTTGATACTCCAAGTGGTGGGTAAAAGAAAAGTATCTGATTTATGGCATGGGGGACCGTTTTCTAACCTGGTATCTGTCTAGTCATTGGGGGATGTTCTAAAGGTGACGATGACCTAGTTTTTTCATGAGTAGGTTGAGGTGTGTCTTCCTCTGAGGAGGGTTCATCGTTGGTTTCAACACCATATAAGGATATGATGCAAACTTGGGAAAGATATCTGGGAGTGAGGACAGGTGAGTTCCCTCGATAAGCCCCCATAAGGGATGGGTCCTTGAAGATTCCAAGTACAACATATATGACTGGAGAGATATCCAAACTGACTCCTATGACATGTAGGACACTATCTATGTTACCTGAATGATTGATTTCATAATATGTTAATTGGTCGATAGTAACAATCTTCATGTTATGTGGGGAGAACATGGTGTGAAATCTGGAGAAGGAAATAACTTTCATTTCATACATGTCACTATGCCCAAATAGGATATTATGATCCAATAGGGCATCAATGACTTTGATATCAATTAGAATTCTCTTTCCCCTTAATTTGACAAGTACATTTTGGAAGAGGCCTTTTGAATGTGATTGATGACCATCATATTCCTTGAGAGTGATCACAGAGGGGATCATGATCTCAGGTGAGCCAAGATGTTTCCATATAGTTTTGTACATGATACATGTGGAGGCTCCTTTGTCGATGATGCATTGATGGATTTTTTTGTTCCGAATCTTTACTGGGATCTGGAATGCTACTAAAGAAGGGAGGTGTGGTTCAACATTATCCACATAAAAGGTAATTAGGTGGGTATTGTATGGGTCAACTACCCCTAATGTTGACAGAAAATATTTCCTTTGTGAAGGAAAAGTTTGTAGGACCTCCAAGATAGACATGGATGTTGTAGATTGGGCTAGGTCATTAACTAGGCTATAACTATGGGCTTCCCTAGCATGGGGTTTATGTACATTTTGATGTAGAGGTGTGCAGGGTACTCAAGGAGTGGATTCCATGCTAGGATGAAGGATAATCAAAGGTTGGTCTACTGACAATTGGGTTGTTTTCAAAGTGGTCAGGTTGGAATCCGGGGGCACATCGTATTGATGGTTGTGTGTTTCTAGGAGGATTTTGTATTCGATGGCGAGGAGGATAATTTAATTTATCATGTTCCCAGGTTGAGTTTGTCTCAGGTTGGGATACTTCCCTATTTGTTGTGTGGGAGGAATAACTTCTTGTTGAGTATTGATGAAACCTTGATGAGGAATCTAGTTTTGTAGAACCGTTGGTGTTGGAGGTTGCATGTAATTTTGTGGAACCTGCGGAGGGACCTGTGGGGTAGGGGGTATTTGCGTGTTCATGGTTCCATTCATCCATTTTTAACAAGAAATATGAGGGAAAGGGTGAGTATAATGACCATATTCACTGCATAATGTGCAAGGGAAATTATTCCAAAGGTTATTGTTCTTCCCTTGGCATTGTTGACCCTTCGTATTGCCCCCATTCTGGTTCTGATTATCAGCATTATGGGTTCCCCCTACTGGAAGGTTTTGTTACCGGGGGTTTCCCCCCTATACTTGGTTGGTGTTACTCTTATTCTTACCCTTATTTCTATTATTGTTGGATTGATTAGGCATATTTTTTGTATTCAATTGTTTAAAGTCTTGGACTTGTTGGATAGGAGAGGGTTGAACAAAATTAACGTTGGCCTTTTGTTGTCCATGTGGTGGGGAAACAAGTTGAGGAAGACTTGGGAAAGGGTAATATGGGTTACCTTTTGGAGGAGTCTTTTATTGATTGTATGAGGTTGATGTCCCACCTCCATTGTTGTAGCTGTATGACAGGGTTGGTAATGTACCTATAAGTGGTGTTTGATCCCAGTTTCTTGGTGGTGCAGGTACGTGTCCTCCCATCATGGGAGTAGGAGGGACCATAAAAGTAGGCTGAGGGATAGGGGGAGGATAATATGGGGTCGCCTTTATGGATGGGGGTATTGGTTGACATGGGTATCTATTGAGTATAAGGATTGAAATGAGTCATGGACCCAATCAACCCATCTGCAGCATGTGATGCTTGTAGCTTATCTTGATAAAAAGGTAGAGGGAGAGGAGCATCTGGTAACATAGAGTAAAGGTACCCTGATTGAGAGTAAGTGAGGTCAAATTTTAGGGCCTTGGTGATTGCTTCATATTCAATTTGTGGCATGGTAGTGGCCACATCTTTGCCAATGATTGAGACTAGTGATTTAAGGTGTTAGTATTGGATTTGATCCACTCATTAGTGTGCACACTGAATGATATTATGAGGCTGAAATCCAATAAAAAGAGGGAAAACGAGAACTTACAGATCTCATAGAATGAGAGAAGTCAACATACGCTCAAGCGTCTCCAAAAAAGATTATTATAAATCCAGGCACTAAGGTCCCAGGTTTGAGTTTCAAATGCTTGGGCAGCTATTGAGAGCATAAAAGGAGATTATCACATTCACAGTAGGCTTAAGCCCCCTTTCATGAGAGGATATATCATATAACAAAGGCTTAAATGGAAAGAGTTGTTGAATATGAAATCTCGATCATTCGATGGTTAGAAATGACCCTGATCAACGACTGAGGATATATGTCACACTAGACAGATGTTCAGGTGTTAACACAACATTGGGTTGCAACGATGATTTTAAAGAGCTACATGGTGAATATTGGATGGTGTCACATGGTAGGATACAAAAAGGTAAATCCACTCCCCTAGGGTTGTGACAATGGTATTTTGGTCCTACCATGTTGCATATTTTCCAACTCATCACATTTTTGTCCATCCACACAGTGCCACCTAGACCCAACACAATAGTCCACCTGGACACTGAGGAAGTTGATTAAAACCATCAACAATGCATATTTTGGACCCATCAAAGATCTCCACCTGTAAAAATATGACCCCATTAAGTCTCTAATCACCACGCCTCACATGGATACACATAGGCCAAGTCCCAGAAGACACCTCAGCACTAACATTGGCCAATGCCAAGTTTCCACATGTTCATGGGCCCATAGCGACATCATCATGATGCAATCCAAATTTCACTCATTTTCCTGAATTTTAAAAGGCTTAAAACCATTGGGAAAGGAACATGTGTCTCAAACAGGGGCATGAGGGAGAATGTGTCAAGCAAGTGGAGGATTCACTAATAGTTTCCAAATCAGTTGGAAAATATGTGACACATAAAAAGATATCTAGCATCATGATCAAATTATTTCACTCATCACAATTTTATTTCCTGCAGCTATTAGAAGGAAGTAATAGATTTTCATATGTACCCAGCCATGCATGCTCCATATCTTGCAGATTAGACTAGGTGTGACCAATCACCTCATCCTTCCAATTTCCTTATGAGGCATGTGTCAAGCTCCTATAACACAGAATTAATGAGCCACAAATGTGTGAGTGATCTAATTTATAAAGGTGATTTACTCAGATGCTAGGCATTTTAGATGATGAACCACCTGCATCGACCCTCTTCCTAGGAGTGGATTATGAACCATCTTTGTCGCAGATGTTGAGAGAGTGTATTCTACGGTTCATTAAGATATGAATGTCCTTATTTGATATCATTAGTTTTATCTTGAGGAAAAAAGGGCATCCAAGAATATACCCTATAGTGCAATGGCCAATCGAATTAGTACACTGGAGAAGCTTGAAGAATAGGATTCAAGGGATTGGTCAATTGTGCCCTATGTTAATGGGTGTTGTCAGCTAGAAGGAAATGTTTAGCCTATCATATTGGTAGTTGGGATAAAAGGTTCATGATTAAATGATGGTAATCAATTGATCCATTAAGAAGGACTCAAGCAAAGGATCAATTGCACGAGAAAAACACATGCAACAATAGTATCAGCAGGGCTCATCTGGTGGTAGATATCTTTTTCTTCCCAGTAAAATTAGGTAAAATTAGTTTGAAATATGGGAGCAGTTAGAAAACTAGATACAGTATCAACATTATGACAAGAAAAAACCATTTTCAAGAAGTAGTATTGATCCAAGAAAGTGGTTTTCTCTCAAGTATAAGAACCTATAAGTCGATGCAAGGAGCTCATTTTAAGGGTGTGTTGCGAGTGGAAAATGTGCTATGGGTGCCATGAGTGTGTTATCAGCCTCAAGGATTGAGAAGTAGGACTATGTAGTGTTTTTTTGGGATGGAAAAGTGTTATTGGATGTTGAGTTGGTCTTCCCAGGTTTTGGGAACCTTTTGTGCAGGGGATTTGTGCACGAGAGATGTTTCTAGGGTTTGAGAGGATATGGACTGATTGTATTCAAGAGAAGACCCAGTTTGTGTCCAAGGATGATATGAATAGCATGGTGACGAGTAGAAGTGATGAGAACTAGCCCCTTGCACCCTGCAATAGGAAGGGTAGACGAGGTTATCCAGGAAGAAGAGGTTCGCTAGGGAGAAGGGATTCTCCCAAGAGAGAAGCATCTCTAGAGCCAAGATGAAGAAGGATATTAGTAGTATCATATGTTTTGAGTGTCATTACTTTAGGAATTATGTTTCATAGTGTACACATGGGAGGTGAAGAGGAAGAAGGAAACAATCACTAGTAGCATAGGTTGATGAGGTTGCAAATAGGTTCCAGAGGGAGATCTTGTTGGTATCTTCCCTTTCAGGTACAATCTCCAGTAGGGGGACTTGGTTGGTGGATAGTGAAGAATATTTCCATATGGCAGGAGTAGAGAGACAAATGAGGAGAAGGAAGGTGGATCCACTAGAGGTGAGGTAGGTGGCCCCACCAATAGAAAAAAGGGAGAAGGTGGCTCCAACAATAATGAGGCAGGTGGCCCCACCAATAACACAGGTTTAGAGGGAGAAGGTAGCTACAATAGTGATGAGGAAGGTAGCCCCACCAATAGTGTTGGATTATAGATATCTAGATTTTAGAGGGAATCAACTCTTAGGATCCAGTAGGGAGGAGAAGCCTCCCAAGACTATGTATAGGACAATGGACAGGGAGTAGGTTTTGTAGACTCAGAGTGAGTTTGACCTTAGAGGGAGTCACTAGATTCAGAGGGAGTCCAACTTTGGAGGGAGAGTCAAACATTCAGAGGGAGTCTACCTTCAGTTCCATATGGGAGAGAGGCATATTCCAAGACTGTCAGGATGGTGTCATGGGTTGATATGGCCAGACAGGTTGCTCAGGAGTAGAAGGCTTCTAGGAGAAGGGTTTCCTCTAGGATGCAATCATCTCAGACAATAGGATTTGCTTCAGTGACCAAGGATGCAACTAGTTAGGGGGACTGAAAATAAGGATTTTCTTTAGTGACAGAGGGAGCAACCAATCAGGAATATTGGAGAGTAGTTGTGGTATTAGATCCAGTATGGGAGACAAAGCTACTTCTAGGTGATGATGGAGGATGAAATGCCTCCCTCACTAAGAGGGAGTGTTGATCCTTTTGTAGCATCAGGATGAATTCCCACATGTGGATGTGGTGAGAATACCTTCCTCGCTAAGAGGGAGTGTTTATTTTTGTAGCTTCGGGTAGGTCTTGTCACATGAACCTATGTGTTGGGCATGTGGTAATCGTTGTGGGAACCACATCACACTTTCGGTATGGTGAAAAACCCCTTGGATTTGAGTTTGGGATTCATGGGTTTGGTGATGGGATTTGTGGGCTTGTGTTGGGGCTTCACACCCACAAGGAAAGCCTAATTCAATGTTGACTTGTGGAGTGGAATATATGGTGACCCCTAAGGATTGTATATAAAGGAGAGAGGTCATTGTGGCATCTCATATTGTATCATAATGTGGTGACAGGATGGATTTGGCATAAGTGAGTCTACACTTGTGCCAAGGAAGATTGGTGATCTCATCAAAGGGAAAGTCTGCAAGGAGGTGAATCTAGCCTTGAAGAGAGAAGAAAAGAAGGTCGCACGTGTGGAACAAATTTTCCATACAATACATGGTTTGCAAGAGGAAAAAGTGTGTATATACATGAGTTAACATGGGATGCATAAGGATGAATCAGGTATAGGGTATACACGATTTTCAATGGAGAAAACAACGTATCTACGTGGGTTTCCAGTAAGGTGAATCATATATCTAATTTTTTGGGCAGTTATAGATCCATACAGGATTAAAGGTGACGTAAGTAGGCCATGCATGTGGTGTACAATAGATTCGTTAGCATAGGATATTTCCTGAATATTGTTGAAGTTTGGATTTCTGATTTGTATGGTTATTGGAGAACAAGGTTTTTCTCAGTTTTGGTTACTTTGGAGAATAAGGTTGTCCTCAGATTTTGGTGATATTGTATTGGTTAGGAGGGATGGTTTTTCCCTCAGTATTTCTAATAATAACAATATTAAAAAACTAAAATTGTGCCTCATGTGTATTGATGATTCATCTCTGATCTTTGTGTTTCTACTGCATATGTTTCTGGTCAATAATTTTAGTGTAAAATTGTTCAGTGATAATAGCTAGTGTTTTACTGTTAGATCACCACGAAGCAATTTTCATATCTGAAATTACTCACATAAAGTTGTGTGTAAAAAATGACATTTTCAAGGATGTAGGATTTAAGAGACTCATCCTCTACATTATGCTTTAGTCTGTGCTTCTTTTTGTGTATGTGCTCTTGTAAAATCCACCCCTCCCATATCATGGATTCTTGTATCATACCCCCATTAATAAAATCTAAAGCAACAAGTTTTATAACATGTTCAAAGTATCTGCGTGTTATCTAGATTATGATATTAAAGTGATTTCCTCTAAATATATGATCATTTCTTGTCATATTTTCATGTGTTTAATGATATGCAGAGGGTAACTCCATGGATTTAAATGTATGAAAATGTTTACTATTTGATGCATGATTTAACGATCTGATACAACTGTTAGAATTGTTCACTACTACATATTGAAAAAATTGCAATGATCACTTGTGACGAATGTACCCTTTCGTTGCAAAATTGAAGATAAAGAGTTGATTTTATTTTTTATTTTTATAAATACAACCCACGTTCATCGCTCTTGCGACAAAACCAACTGTACGTCTCAAGAGAGATGGATGTGAAGATAGTGGAATCTTGTTTCTCTTGCGATGACCTTTGGTTATTGTCACAAGAGCAACAATTGAATGATGAATGTTACACTGTTTGATAAAGTCAACATTGACTGTTACACTGTTTGACAAAGTCAACATTGACCGTTACAATGTTTGACAAAGTCAACATTGACTTGGTAAACTTAAAAATATCTATAAATATCTTTCAAATTAGAGATGTTGCGACAATCTTGGTATAACAACGATGATTTAGAAAGGGTATTTTCATGCGGAAGAATGTTGCAGAATATTAGAGGTGGGAAAAAAAGTAAAGCAGGTGAAAAGGGTGATGGTAGATGTTATTTCCCTTGCAAAAAATGTTGCACTACACGTCCCATAAGAATTTTAATAGAAACAACTACAAAACATTGTAGGAAATATGGGCACATTGACGGGGGATCAAATGAATATCGTCCCATGGTAATTAGC
>SNQJ01S0054890.1:54448-67215 GCA_010110895.2 Picea sitchensis | reverse complement strand
TTGAATATTTGTTATACACACTAATTTTGCATGATTGTTTGTAATTATAAAGTTAGAGTCGCCCTCTAAATTTCTACAGAATATTACACCAAGTAGTACTAGTAGAAATGATGTTGTACAAGATGAGGAACATGATCTAGAAAATGAGGATCTCATGGAATAATATGATGGGAAAATCAAGTTAATTATCCCATGGAAGAAGGTGATGGGACAAATAAACTGATCCAATATTTGTTTTCTCAGCCGGATGAGGATGGCGATAGTAATGGTATTTATGATGAACCTCTATTAGAAAAGGAAAATAAATGACTTTATGAAGGCTCAAGAGCAAATATTATCTCCTCTACATTTCTCCTAGTGAACTTAAAGGTTATGAATAATTTGTTGAACACTTGTATGACACAGATCCTAAGGTATGTAATATTTTTAATCTCATATGCATAAATGTTGACTTTTTTCTATTTGTTTTTAATGTTAAATAATGTGTAAAATAAGAATGCAATTTTTATGATTAATATTCTTTATATTAACTAGTTATTTGTTATGTTGTAGATTGTTAGGTGAATTTTTGTTACCACCGTCAAATATTTTACCTCGCACATATCGAGATTTGCATGCCATTATGAAATACATTGAAATGGATTATCAAACTAAATATGCATGTACTAATGATCATATTATATATTACAGACAACATGCTTCGAAAATAGAATGCCCGCAATGTCTTATCCATATTTAGCGAACTGATGAAGTAACAAAAAGGGTGGCTCGAAAGGTTCTTCATCATATTCCCATAATTCCACGTTTGCAGTGATTTTTCAGGTGTGAAAGCATATCACAATTTATGGATTACCATGCATGTAACAAAAGTGGATATGGTGTTCTTATAATGCCCGTTGATGGTTATACATTTAGGGAAATTGAGGAAAAATGGGTAGATTTCAAAGATGAACCTCGTAATGTTAGGCTTTCATTGGAAATTGATGGTGTTAATCCATTCAAAGAGCTTAGGTCTATTTACTCAGTGTGGCTTATTTTTGTTATCAACAATAACATTCCTCCTTGGATGTCAATAAAGAGGGAGCACATAATGTTGACAATGATTGTTCCAGGTATTTGTTTACATTAATTTTTTGAATGTAACATTTTCATTTGTTTTGTTTTTTTCATAATATCTTTTGTTTATTTATTTACTTATATATACATATCATGTTTATAGTTATTATGTGTAATTTCAAACAATTAGGTAAGTACCAAGTTAAAGATATGAATGTATATATTAAGCCTCTTATTGACGAGCTACTAAAATTATGGGTTGGCATCACTATGTATGACATCTGTAAACCAATCGGGGAGAAGAAATTTAAATTATGTGGAATACTTTTATGGACAATTCATGATGCCCCAGGACTAAAAAATATTTGTGGTGTGTAGCATTCTATTTCTCTTTAATACTATATAATTTTTTAAAGATATCATGCTACATGTTTAATTTTTAAATAATCTCATCGTATAATTGACATTAATCCATATGTTGTAGGTATTCAAACAAAGGGTAAATTTGCATGTCCAGTTTGTGGTCCCAAGATGAAGTATCGTGATTCAATTTTTTTAGGAAAGGTGGTGTTTTATGAGTATAGGCACCTCCTCCCTAAGAACCATAGGTATCATACTACTGAAAAACATATTTTCAATGGGAAAGAAGAGACTAGTTTAAAACCACGAAGAATGACACCTCACCTATGGAGGTTGGAATATAATAGAAATCGTCAAGGTACACAATTTATTTATGTGTTGTATATGTAATGTTTTGAATTTTTATTTTAATCATTGAATTTATTTTACCGTATTTGATAATTATTGTTGGGATTTATTTTATACTTCATGAAGGCTGCCATCATGAAAGCATTAATAATGGGCTTCCATGAGGAATGAAATGTTATCCCACTCAATTAATGAGGTTTCCCTACTATGAGGAGATAAAAATAGCTCATTTGTTTGATACAATTCATATCGGGAAGAATGTGACATAAACGTTATGGCAAATCATAGATGGTAGGAGGGATAAAGAAAAAAATGTTAAAATTTGTACTGACATTCAAGAAGCCAATTATACAATGCAAAGTGTGATCCGATCAAATAGATATGGAGACCGAAATAACCTTCCATGGTTATTAACAAAGCAACAAAACAATGATGTAAAAGAGGTCATTCAAAGAATTAAATTTCCCACGAGTTTTGCTTCAAACATAAATAATATCTTAACGAAGAAAAGTGAATTTGGTGGGGTAAAAACACATGATTGGTATACCTTCATTAAGGTAATAATTTTGGTATACATATTTATATATTGGCTTTATACATCTTTTAAGGTTTTTTTTTTCTACTTTGGTCGAAACAAATAACGATTGATTTTTTTTTTATAGTATGTTATGCCGCTATCTCTCCCAAATGACTTTGACAACAACATCAAACAAGTTATATATGATATTGGCAAATACATGAGGTAAGTAGTTGTGATTTATGTGCAAAATTTTCTTTCAATTTTTTGTTGTACTTAATGACATGTGTTTTACTTGTAATGTAATATATTATAGTATGTTATGTTGAAACATGTAATTTTCTTGTGTCATGATCTCATGTAGATGGTTGCCATTGAAAGAAATCCATGAAGATGATATAAAGTATTCGAAGAGAAAAATTCCTCGGTGAATGTGTGAAATGAAAAATTATATACCTCCAACATTTTTCAATGCACAAGAACACTACCTCATACACCAAGTTGAGGAGATTGAAATTTGTGGACCTGTACACACAAGGTCAATGTGGATGGTGGAGAGACACTTGAAATCATTGAATTCTTTGGTTAGACAAAGAGCACGTCCTGAAGGTTCTATGGTGGAGGGATATATGGTATATCAATCCATGGTGTATATTAGTCAGTATCTTCCTAAATTATCAGTGCCAGCTATGCATGTAGTGGATCGCATTTGGGATGTGAACTCCATAAAAAAAATTGAATATCAGTAGCACATGTTGGGGAAAGGTAGAATGAAAAAAATGAGAGGTAATATATTATTAATTGTGGAGATTTATATTAATAAACATAAATTTTATTTTTTTATATATATGATCATACTCATTAATATATTAATATCTGTTATTTCATAAATTGTTAATATTTACCATGGACATTATAACTAATATTTAATATTGGTGAATTATGATTTTTTGATTCGTTTGCTCAAGATTGGGATGCACTGCATTTATACATTGCAAAAAATCTTGACTGGGTGAATATATGGATTGAAAGATGTAAACAACATCATGGAGGTAGGTTATCATGGAAACAACTATCTGAATTGGTTAGAAAATCTCGTCATAAAAAAGATACCAATGTTATGAAAATGGAAATTGATTTAGCATATGTTTTGAAAGATGGGCAGGCAAGCAAATTCACCCATTTTATTCAGTTATTTTATATTATATTAATGTGACTACATGTGTACTGTTTTTTTTAGAGACTTTCCAATTTATATAAATATGTTAATTTATTAATTGACAATGCATCTTTTACATATATGGCATATTGCAGTTGAAACACCACAAGGCTATGTGGTGCAATGGTTGTAAATTTCACATCAAACAGTTGGATGAAAGTAGGAAAACTTATGATAGTGGGATAACTGCAATATTCCAGGTCACTAATGTTTCCTCTAGGAGTGACAAACATCCCCAAGAATCTGAAAATAGATTCTATGGGTATTTGAATGATATAATTGAGTTTGACTTTAATTCCTTCAAATTAGTTTTGTTTGATGTCAAATGGTATAGGTTACGAATGCATGAACGTGATGAGGAAAGAACTTTTATTCAACATGCAAACAGATTTTCGATGATTAAAACAATGGTTTTTGAAAGAGGAAATGATCTCTATGTTTTTCCAAGCCAATGTGAATAGGTCTTTTACTCAAATATTCTAGGTGAGAGGGATTGGTCATTTGTTGTTAGATATGATCCAAGAGGAAGGCTAGTTAAGTATACTCATGTACAAGAAGAAGATGATATTGAAGAAGAAGATGATTCACCAGATCAGACAGAGCCGGAAGATCATGCAGGGTCGACAGACGAAGAAGATGAAGAATATCATGATCCAGGCATAGGAGACAATGCAGTTCTTGATGATGATGTAGATGAAAATATTCTAGAAAATGGCATTGATGATGATGATGATATCATCAATCCTTTCAAAACCGTTTCTGAACCAAATGATGATACAGATGTCGAGTTCGATGAAGAAGAAGATACAAAATAAGGATGATTATGCAGATGTTGAGTTGGATCAGGTACGCGACTATATATTTTAATTTGTATGAATTATTCTCTTAAAATAATATACTTATGTCATGGGTTAATTACATGTTTTTAAGTTTTATGGGACGTTTTTATATCCTATGTTACATGTTGTTTAATTATTATGTGAAACCTGAAAATAGTCGCCAATATACTAAAGTATGTGGTAAACTAAAAATATCATTTACAAACACATAATTTCATTTACTTTCATAAATTTTTTCTTTTGTAGTTTCTATGCATGAATCTTACTAGGTTGCTTTCGATTATTTTCTATTTTATACATTGGATATTGGGGAATTGAGAGTGATGTGAGGGGGAGGGGAGGGGCCATATGAGCTTCCACCTTCATGTGGTTGGCCTTGTTCAGTAGAGGATAAATTATTATTGAAACCAATAGAAGCTCATTCATTTTTATACCATAATGATCGTAGATGTCATAATTGTTGTCATAGTATTGCATCAACAAAGTTTCGATGAACGTGTTTGTGATTTCTATAGAATCTTCGTTGAAACTGTTTGAAAGCATGGAACTTTGTCCCATGATTTATGTGGCAAGAAATTCATCATGTAAACCATAAACCCTATTTTTCTTTCAAAGTACAAAAATTGGTTGACACAAGTTTCAAGTTTGCATCAACCTTTCTTCATTTTTCTTTCAGGTTCTATATTAAGGTATATACAATGTACGTGTGTCATAGTTGTGATGAAAAATCCTTCTTTTTTCATTCAATGTTTAATCAACACCATAAAAATATGCCCTTGCAGTACTAGATGAGGAAACGTGTGTACTGTTGAATGAATTTTAAAAGGAACAACGAAAAGACATTGTACTAGGACTAGAGTACATGGGCAACAATGCCCTGTGAATGGGGCCAACGTTGAAAGTTTTTCAAATTGTTTCTGTATGCACTTAAATTTGACATGGATAGAATATTGAAATGCCTTAACGTATGGGAGGGTTTCGCAACTCAAATTTGACTCACACACCCACTTGTTTCCATCATCAATTTATCATGTAAACCATAAACCCTATTTTTCTTTCAAAGTACACAAATTGGTTGACACAAGTTTTAAGTTTGCATCAACATTTCTTGATTTTTCTTTCAGGTTCTACATTAATGTATATACAATGTACGTGTGTCCTAGTTGTGATGAAAAATCCCTCTTTTTTTGTTCATTGTTTAATCAACACCATAAAAATATTCCCTTGGAGTACTAGATGCAAGAACGTGTGTACTGTCAAATAGATTTTAAAAGGGACAACAAAAAGACATTGTACTAGGACTAGAGTACATGGGCAACAGTGACCTGTGAATGGGGCCAACGTTGAAATTTTTTCAAACTGTTTCTGTATGCACTGAAATTTGACATGGATAGACTATTTGCAAGCCTTAAAAATATGGGAGGGTTTCTGGACTCAAATTTGACTCACACACCCACTTGTTTCTATCATCAATTTGTCTTGTAAACCATAAACCCTATTTTTCTTTCAAAGTACACAAATTGGTTGACACAAGTTTTAAGTTTGCAATATCATCATTTCTTCATATTTCTTTCAGCTTCTACATTAAATTATATATAATGTATGTGTGTCATTGTTGTGATGAGAAATCCCTTTTTTTCATTCATTGCTTAATCAACATCATAAAAATATGCCCTTGCAGTATTGGATGTGGGAACATGTGTACCGATGAATGAATTTTAAAAAGAACAACGAAAATACATTGTACTAGGACTAGACATGGGCAATAGTGACCTTTGAATGGCGACAACGTTGAAATTTTTTCAAATTGTTTCTGTATGCACTTAAATTTGACATGGATAGACTATATACATGCCTTAACTATATGGGAGGGTTTCTAGACTCAAATTTGACTCATATACCCACTTGTTTCCATCATCAATTTGTCATGTAAACCATAAACTCTATTTTTCTTTCAAAGTACACAAATTGGTGGACACAAGTTTTAAGTTTGCAATATCATCCTTTCTTCATTTTTATTTTAGGTTCTACATTAATGTATATACAATGTATGTGTGTCATAGTTGTGATGACAAATACCTCTTTTTTTTTTTCATTGTTTAATCAACACCATAAAAATATGCCCTTGCAGTACTAGATGTGGGAACGTGTGTACTGCCAAATGAAATTTAAAAGGAACAGAAAAATGACATTGTACTAGGAATAGAGTACATGGGAAATAGTGACCTGTGAATGGGGCCAACGTTAAAATTTTTCAAATTTTTTTTGTATGCAATGAAATTTGACATGGATATACTATTCACATGCCTTAATGATATGGGAGGGGTTCTGGACTCAAATTTGACTCACACACCCACTTGTTTCCAACATCAATTCATCATGTAAACCATAAACCCTATTTTATTTTCAAAGTACACAAATTGGTTGACACAAGTTTTAAGTTTCAAGTGTCAGCCTTTCTTCATTTTTCTTTCAGGTTCTACATTAACATATATATAATGTACGTGTGTCATAGTTGTGATGAAAAATCCCTCTTTTTTCGTTCATTGTTTAATAAACACCATAAAGATATGCCCTTGCAGTACTAGATGCAGGAACATGTGTACTTTCAATTTTTTTTTTAAAGGAACAATGAAAAGACATTGTATTAGGACTAGAGTTCATGGGAAACAATGACCTGTGAATGGGGCCAACGTTGCAATTTTTTAAAACTGTTTCTGTATGCACTGAAATTTGACATGGATAGACTATTTGCATGCCTTAACGATATGGGTGGGTTTTTGGACTCAAATTTGACTCACACACCCACTTTCTTCCATCATCAGTTTTTCATGTAAACCATAAACCCTATTTTTCTTTCAAAGTACACAAATTGGTTGACACAAGTTTTAAGTTTGCATCACCCTTTCTTCATTTTTCTTTCAGGTTCTACATTAACGTATATACAATGTAAGTGTGTCATAGTTGTGATGAAAAATCCCTCTTTTTTTATTCATTGTTTAATCAACACCATAAAAAAATGCCCTTGTAGTACTAGATGTGGGAACGTGTGTATTGTCAAATGAATTTTAAAAGGAACAATGAAAAGACATTGTACTAGGACTAGAGTACATGCGGAACAATGACCTGTGAATGAGACCAACGTTGAAAGTTTTTTAAATTGTTTCTGTATGCACTAAAATTTGACATGGATAGACTATTCGCATGCCTTAACGATATGGGAGGGTATCTGGACTCAAATTTGACTCACACACCCACTTGTTTCCATCATCAATTCGTCATGTAAACCATAAACCCTATTTTTCTTTCAAATTACACAAATTGGTTGACATAAGTTTTAAGTTTGCATCAACGTTTCTTGATTTTTATTTTAGGTTCTACATTAACGTATATACAATGTATGTGTGTCATAGTTGTGATGAAAAATCCCTCTTTTTTCATTCATTGTTTAATCAACACCTTAAAAATATGCCCTTGCAATACTAAATGTAGGAACATGTGTACTATCGAACAAATTTTAAAAGGAACAATGAAAAGACATTGTACTAGGACTAGAGTACATGGGCAATAGTGACCTGTGAATGGGGCCAACATTGAATTTTTTTCAAATTATTTTTGTATGCACTGAAATTTGACATGGATAGAATATTCACATGCCTTAATGATATGGGAGGGTTTCTGGACTCAAATTTGACTCACACACCCACTTTTTTAAGGACTACTTTATGAAGCACTAATTTAAGGACTATTTCTATCCCCAAAAATGGATGTTCGAGATCTCATTGTAATGGGGGATTCATTGCTAGTTTTCAACTAGGTTAAGAAAAGACGTATAATTAAAAAAGATTGTTTAAAGGCATATGTGCAGAGGGTATGGGACTTGATAAAGGGTTTCAAATATTTTAACATAAAGTTTATTCCAAGAGAGGAAAATCAAAAGGAATAATCTTTAGTAGTTTCAATGTCTCTTTTTAACCCCCATATATCCCTTGCCAAGAACCTCTTTCTATGTTGAACCCATTTTCCACCCATTGGTACCATAAAATGTCCAAGGTTTTGGAAAATATTTCAAAATGATGAACACATTGAAAAATTATTGGACGTGGATGATGAAATTGAGAAATAAACCCCAAAAAACACTATCGTTGAACCTCGATATGAATATTAAAGGAAGGACCAGTATGATGAGCTTGTAATCCTAAATTTGCAAGAAAACATTCTATCTAAAGTTGTAATATCATTGGAGTCTTATTCAATATAGATGACTTAACTTGAAAGGTACAACTAGGAGAATACCAATCACTCTGGAAAGTCCAAGAAACCAAAAAAGTCAACATTGACATAGAGGAAAAACATGTTTCCCCGTGTATTGTATATTCTTTGGCTTTTTTGGAAGATGTTCCAAGGATTACTTATTATTAATTTGAGACACTATTTCTATATTTCTATATGGTATGGGACTTACATTGTTATTCATAGTTATGATGAACATTTTTGTAAGCACAATTTTTATATTTTTGGTGGTAGATGTTATATTACGACCCATTATTGATCGATTTTAGTCGCATATGGTACCAATTTGATATACTCATATTTTTTGTAACATCCCTCTCTTGCGAGCACATGTTATTGATGTATTCTTTGAGGACACATGTGTGCAAGTGATCCGGTTATAGTACATGGTCATTGTTTCACTTATGGATACTTATGATGATGTTGATGGATTATGAATTAATGTTATTTGATATATGCGTATTGACAGATGCTATTGACGAGTTTTTCCTGAGTGTGTAGGAAATTGACAGAGTGTGGATGCCGATGGAATCAATGGACCTCCTTGGACTCTGGATTGAGTCAGGGAGTGGATTGTATTGGTTTGAGTATTTCATTTATGCATATGTGACATACGATCGATTATATTATGATTTTATATATGGATCCTTGATAGTGTTTCGTTGATGGATACAGGTTGATAGTTGCTTGCTAATTTGACTCACATAAGGAGTAAAGGGGCCATGCGCATAGACCAGATACTAAGGGAGAGGTGTGGCAGAGTCCCGTCATAGCCTACTAGCACTCCCTCTGTGGCTCGAATTGTAGGTTAACCTTTACCTAGTTCGAGAGGTCCACGATGTCATGAGGGCAGACTAAGATAGTTGCTCATGAAAATTCTAAGGGGTGTGAAATAAGGAAAGGTCCTTATTTCTTAGAAGCCCTTACTCTCTCACAAGGTCTCCCAAATGGAGAGTTGACTCCAAGGGTTGGACAACTACCAAAACCAGTCAAAGACGAGTGGCACCCTTGGAGCACAAAGTGTGTCTTGAAGGGCACATTGCGAAAGTAAAACTCGAGTCAATGAATCTAGGTGGCCTAGAAAAC
Source organism: Picea sitchensis (assembly GCA_010110895.2). Classification (NCBI taxonomy): domain Eukaryota; kingdom Viridiplantae; phylum Streptophyta; class Pinopsida; order Pinales; family Pinaceae; genus Picea; species Picea sitchensis. Next base: position 57,497 of record SNQJ01S0054890.1, on the reverse strand, counting down.
CTTGAGCGAATATTGAAACCTTATAAAATATTTAAACATTGCCAGATTTAATTAATTATTAAGGATTGAAATTATTAATTTTAAATCCCAAATCAAAGTCTAAGCCTATTTAAAATTTAATCCTAAGTCGGTGAGAATACTAAAACTAAATTAAAAATTAAATAAAATAGGAAAGAGGTAAATCAATTCAAGAAATTAAGAAAGATGAAATAAGTCTAAAGAATTAATACAATACAGATGTGTGCAGAAAATACCAAATTTGAATTTAAAATAAGAAAAGAATAAAGCATAAAAGAATGTGTGCGCATAGAAAAGTAGCTAGAGTCTAGTTAACACTAGTATAACTATAAAAGAATCTTATTTTAACTCAACATAGATTTAGAAAGGCGTCCTTCATTAATTGGGAATAAGGGGAATAAAGAGACAACTAGGAGTTATTTAAGGAGCACTTTTAGGAAGGGTGTGGGAAATTGACTTTTATTAAAATAAATTGAGGAATTTACTTGTACAACTTGGGGAAAGGGTGACAAGTGTACGAGGGAAATAATTCTAAATTATTTAATTAAAAGGTGCATTAATTGTGAAAATGAGAAGGTGTCATAGAAAAATTCTATAAAAAAAATGGCCAAGATGAGAAATGGGGGACTGGTTTTACTTGAATTTTTGAATGGTTTTACTTGTGAGAGTTGGGATACCCAGCTTGAGAGAGAGTGGTGGCTCTACCTTGTGAGACAATTTTGGAGCTAGAGAATTTTTGGTTGGGTGCATGGCCTCTTTGCAGCTCAGGGGTATAAGGGCGAAGAAAAGTATCCCTAACGTTGGCTGGGAGGTATCGGTGAAGTCTCGATGATTAGCAAGCATGAGGGAAGAAGGAATTCTAGTTGCCAAAGGACATCCTCAAGAGCGCCAATGCTGAAGAACACCTTCGACTTCTTCGCCTTCGTTTACGGTATTATTATTTGAGTTTGAATTTTATTTAATTAACTTTGCATATATGGCCTCTAGAAAACTTGTCGTAAATGTATGCTTATTCTGATATCGAAGTGACCAGATCTTGATGGTTGTGAAAACTAGGCATCGATAATTAGTATTGGAGTTCTTCAAAATTTCCAATTTGGGTATTTGTATTTTCATAGTTATCGGGTTATTCATTTTAACCCAGAAATTGGAACTTATGGTTGTTTCCAATGTAATTTACAGTCCTGATTCTAGTATACTCGTATAGCCAACCTTCCCGATCCCTTAGATCCCTCATCTCCATCCACGACCGAAACTGCATCTTCATGTTCAGTACTCGCATCATCCATCTCCATATGCTGGCCCTTGAAACCTTTCCTAGATCAGAGATGGGAGATTCGGTTTAGAAATATCGATCACATCCCTCGGTTAAGAGGAATCCATACCATTGTATGTCGACACCATGACTAGATCTTGATTCGGTTGGAGTTATCCAACTAGGGATGCTTTTATGCTTTCACCCACCTCGGTAATGCCTCTCAAATGATCTTCGAAATTTGTCAAGCCATCTCATCTGGAACCCTCATCCGTGAATTCGGAGTTCATTTGGTCACCCATCCATCGTATCCATCTCTCATTCAAGAAAATTTCAAGTCAGTTTGGTCTGGCATAATCGCAAGATAGGGGCAGTTAGATAAATTGTGCTCCTTGATAGAAAGGGTTAAACCTAGAGCAAATTGATCTGGGCATTTCCACTGATGCGTTGAGAACTTCTTTGGGCCCCCATGGGCTCCTCTTACCTCGTGGCTTAAGCTTGGTGTTATGACTTCGCACATGTTGTGTGCAGGTGGCATTATGGCTTCGACTTGGTGTTGTCGATGCTCTTGGCTTGATGTAGTCAGTGTTGTTCATTATAAGGTGGAGCCTCATGACCTAGCCCAACACGTTTACCTTGGTATTCTCTTCTTTTCCTCAAGGGATTCCCATAAATAAGATGGTATAGATGGGTTGTAAAGGTTACTTGACAAAAAAAAAATTGAACACTTGAAAAGGGTACTTGACCCTATTAACCCTGACCTTGGAAAAATTCCTTATGATGACTTGAAGTATAAACTTATAGAATTTACTACGCCTTCGTGGTTTTATTATCCTTATGTTTATTTTCATACTCAATTGCACTTAACCATTGCTTAAAGTTGATTAAGTAAGGCATAATTCTTGTACTTCCTTGTATGTCTTATGGACTAGTTGAGGATTGTGTTTCTTTATGGGAGGATTTATATACTATTAGTGGTTAGCTCCTTAACCATTGCTTGAAGTTGATTAAGTAAGGCATAATTCTTATACTTCCTTGTATGTCTTATGGACTAGTTGAGGATTGTGTTACTTTATAGGATGATTTATATACTATTAGTGGTTAGCTCCTTGCTGTCATTTCTTCTCTAAATGATAATGGAATTAATGTGCTAGAGTAACATTAAAGGGGTGTGGTGTAGAATTTGTTTATGTAAATGGTAATTATGTCTTGTGGGTAAGAAATTTCCATAAATCCTTCAATGATTGTTAAGTAGTCAAAGATGGTAATTGCGTTAATAAAATTGATAGATGATAATTTAGTTGGACTAATTTAGGTGGATTTTTTTTTTTATTAAATTGATGTATGTTGTAATAGAAATTATGTCGCACCATGAACAACTGCTAGTTAATATTGATTGATTGATCTATTGGATTTCGACTTGATTGTATTAGAGGGATTTAAAAACCTCCTTGTTCCTTAGAAAAGTCGCCAGCCCTGAGACCTTAAGTGGTCAAAATAAATCAGATGAATCCTAGGCTTAAGCATTGCTTATGTGTCCTGGAAGTCCTAACCTTGCAAGGTAGGTTGGGCGGGTAGTCTTTTAATATTTAGTGACATGGTTGATCATTATTTAATATTTTTCTTCAGTTGATGGTGATTGTTGAACTATGTCACTACTTATATTTATGTGTTGATCATGTGTCACTATTATGCATTGGCTTGTGTCGTTACTTTTAATTATAATGTCGTGTGATTATGTGTTGCTATGAATTATGTGATGACGTTAATTTTCCT
>SNQJ01S0054890.1:22563-51775 GCA_010110895.2 Picea sitchensis | reverse complement strand
CATAACATCATACCTTGTTCGAATCTCTCAGTTAAGAGATCAACTACAAGCTATTGAAGAGATCATCTCAGAGACATAGTACTCAATGGTCTTCCCAAGACATGGGATGCATTTGCCGCAAGCATGAACACAAGGAAAGAGTATCCTACATTTGAAGAAATTTGGACTTGCTTTGCTCAAGAAGAATCTAGGATCAATGAAAAAGAGAAACCTCAAAAGAAGTACGATGATCAAGCCTTCACAGCAAGGTTCAATAACTTTAGGAACAAAAGGAAGTTTGGTTCAAGGAGGAAGCCAAATCTAGTGAAAGACATTTCAGAAGTACAATGCTTCAACTGTCGAAAGTATGGTCACTACAAGAATCATTGTCTCGAGCTAAAGAAAAGGAAGGAGAAACATGAAGCATCAGTTTCCAAAGAAAAGGGACCTACAAAGAAGACAAAGCAGGATGAAAGAGACTTCTTCTTCTGAAGGTGACAATAATCTTCTTAGTTCTTGTACATATCTTATTTGAATAGTCTCTATACATATCTTGTATATCTATCTCTTAGAAGATAATATGTTCCAAGAAGAACTATACTCATGGAAGAACAACAAGATAAGGATTTATATCATTATACAAGTCAAGATGAAATACATAAAGCAAATCATGTGGAAGTTATTACAAGAGACTTAGAAGAAGCAAGAAAGAAAGAAGTCAACAACTAAGAGGAAATTGGAGAAAGACTTATAACACCTTGTAGAAGAAAACAAGGATGCAGACGGAAGCCTGGACTCTCCTAGATGGAGGGATATGATTATACATCACCAAGAGCATGCATGAAGCAAGGATTAGGAGTTAGATAATCCAATGATCCATTGAAAATGATGAAGTATATATATATGGTAGCAGCCATGAAAGGAAGTATGTGTTCAGTTCGACCCTAGAAGAAGACTTCTTCGAAGAGAAGCCTTAAAGTATTCCTAGTTGTCCATTCACATCCGTGATGTTATGATGAAAGAAAGAAATGGAATCTTTGGGGCATGGAATCTATAAGAAATTCCATGGACCCAAGAGCTAAAGAAAAACATGAGGAAGAACATGAAGATTCCAAGAATAAAAGAGAAGCCATAATAACCAGTCATTGTATCAAGAATCACAAGATTACCAGCTTGATATGAACTCACTAAAAGAAATCAAGCAAAGGAACTGAAATTCGTGATGAAGAAAAGTGCATCGAAGACTTATGAATGAAAGAATTACGAGATCTACAACTAGAGGTTCTCCCATATGGAGGGAGAAGACTATGATGATTACTTGTTCCAGTAAACCAGACATATCTCTACATGAGCCAGTATATCGTTTGCAGTATCCATGGATTGGAGCATACATACAGAGTAACCTCAAGGTTTTTAGGTATATCAGAAAGAGACCTTTGTATGCAGATGGAAGAAGACAACGTGGTGGAGAAACTCCAGTACACAGTAGAAGCGTGGTGAAGATTATCTATAACAAAGATATTATATCAGAATGATTACTCAGTAGATCAGATCTCATGATGAAAGAAGAAGTGCCACATGGATATGTTCCAGTTTTCCAACAATGATATACCCTATTGATCACAACTACATGAAGCCTTCAGAGAAAACCAGTGCTCCAAAATGAAGTACATTTGAAATCAAGCATTACATTATCCATGATGAAGTTCAGAAAGGAGAAATAGGTTCTCCATTACATACCTCCATAGATGAACAGATAGGCAAACATTTTGGTAAAGATTCTGTCCAAAATGAAAGAGTTTGCATACTCAAGATGGAACTCGTGGAGACAAATTCCTATTGAAAAAGGAAGAGATGAATCTCAAGTTGGGAGGGAGCACTGATATGTATTGATTTATGGACAATCATTTTTCAGTTCGAAAAATGGTCCGGGATGAGCAGTTTCCTTTCTAGTTTGGAAAGTGGATTGAGATTTCTGACAGAAAGCAATTTCCCATTGTGGTTAACATGGGAAATGGTCCATATTGCTGATGTATCATAGACAATGACTTCCCATTGTGGTTAACATGGGGATTGGTCTAGGGTAGTCTCTCTTCTTGAGGGTTACTCAAGAAGACTGGCCCGCCTCGTCGGACAACGATTTCTCATTATGGTTAACATGAGGAATGGTCCATTTTGGAGGTTGATACAGGACAATATTTTCCTCTTGTGGTTAATAGAGGAAATGGTCCGGATAGTCATTCCTTAGGGTTTATACATTCTCTCGAGGGTGCACTTTGATTAGTGTAGGAGGAATGGCCCAAGGTGGGGAATGGTCCAGGCTCAGCAATCAGGGACATGCATTCCTTAGGGTTTATACATTCTCTCCAGGGTGCACTTTGATTAGTGTAGGAGGAATGGCCCAAGGTGGGGAATGGTCTAGGCTCAGCAATCAGGGACAGACATTCATTAAGGTTTATACATTATCTCCAGGGTGCACTTTGATTAGTGTAGGAATAATGGCCCAGGGTGGGGAATGGTTCAGGTTCAAAAATCAAGACAATTATTCTTCCTTGATTGAGAAGAATAGTCCAGAAAGATCTTCATTAATGTTTTACCTTTTGAGGGAATATATTCTTTTAGATCTCACAGATGTGAGTGAAATATTGGCCCAGATGATTCAGTTTATATCATAACATTGTTTCTGTGCAGGTTGATATCAAATGATTTTTATGTAGACCGCATGATAGTAGATGTAAACTATTGTGGTGGATGTGTTCCATTGTTTGTGAATATATGTTACTGATCAAGTACTTGTGTGCTACTTGGTGTGGTAGTGTACCACTGGATTGTAGTTATGTAGTACTATGGATAGAAACATTCATGTTCTATTTTGTTTCGATTGCCTTGAAGACTATTAGCAGTATTGGAAATGATTATCAGTTAGATGGATAATCAAAGGACAGAGATTTCCCAAACGGAAAATGGTTCAAAGCATTTACTCTTCTAGATTAAAAGAATGGCTCTTATATCACTCTTTGGAGTGAGCATCATGTCTGATTACTCATATAGAGTATGGTTTCGAGAGATGATGCAGCTGATGATGATGATGTTGCTCATGATCTAGTCATGATCTAGTCTATATAACTATGTTGATGCTACCGGGTGAATGGTATTTTTTGTGCTCAAGACCATTACCTGTAATACCTCCCTAGCTAGGAGGGAGTGTTGATATTATGGTAGCTGCGGGAGGTATTTACCTCCACGTGTAAACTTGATGAGAATAGAATACTCCGGGAAGCAAGAGAAACCCTAATGAGTTGGCTAATAACCCTAGAAGACTTGTCGGCTCAAGAAGATAATTTATATTGGGTTATTAGCCTCCAAGAGAAGAAGTCGGCTAGAATAAATAATAATATACTGAATAGACAGATACCCAGAATGAGAAGTTGGCCCTGGCAGTTAGCCAGAATTACTATAAATATAGGAGGCCAGTTCTCATTCTGGAAGGCATTCTCAGAATTGCAGAGCAGCACTTGTGCGCACTGTAGTTGCCCAATTTCTGCATAGGTTTGGAGGAGAGATGTTGTTGCAGCTACTGCAGCTAGCAGTTATGCTTGGACTATCTCTTGGCTAGGGTTTGGAACATCTGATCAACTCTTGTTGGTTCCCTATCCTTGGGGAAATGTGCGCTACCCTTTGTTTGGATATCTAGCCTAGGGTTTGCTTTCAGAGTGATTCTTTGTCAAGGTTAAGGTGCTCGGAGGGTGGCTTCAGCCTATGGTTGGGTGACAATAGAGATATTGTCAATGGTAAAATGAGCACATCCATTATATTCTAACAACCTCTTCATTGGGAGGGGGTTTAAAATCCCCCTCACCACCCCTATATGCACCATCCATCACTTAGGTCCATGAATCACCAGCTGGGTTTCAAGGGAAGAACCAAAACATCAAAGATATTACATATTGTATTAGTCTTAATGACTATAAATTAGTGTTATTTTGAATTGATAGATACAAAATTATTCCTATGAACTTATGGGCACTTAATCATAATCAGAAAACCTTATCTTTTAGTTGTATTTATTATTTCTTAGTTTAGTTTGAATATTAAAATCAAAATACTTTACCAAACACAATGTTATCATTAGAACACCATTGAAATATGGAAATACTGTCTAAAACACATACAATTAATTAATCACTTTGAATAGGGTGATGAGGTAATCATGTACATTAATATGTATGTATGTGGTCTCATGTTGAGTTCTAACTTCTATGGGTGGAAAGAAGAATTAGTCGAATGTTTTTCATGTTTGTTACTAGATATTTGATTAGTAAACTAATATATAAACCTTATATTAAAGTATATACATTAATCATGTTCAAGGGTTATTGGATAATAAGTTTATGACAAAGAGGAAAAAAAGTTATTTATTTGTAATAAGTATTCAATTTGTTTATAGTGCATACTACTAGTAAATAGAGTTGATGTTTTACTCTTGAGATGTAATAGAATGTGATTTCATCCTTAGATAACTTACGTTTTAACTATGATATTGTTAACCTCTTATTACCATGCTAATTATTTAAATAGAATTAAATGTACTCTTAACCACGTCCTTCTCACTCTAACAAATAAATTTGGTGGTGACAAACCAATTTAATAGTAATGTTGGTTCCCTACCACCTTCCCTTAATTGGCATGCCTATACTACCTTATCCATCAAAATATCATCTTCTTATGCATCTAAATCTATCCCAGATACTTCGACTAGTTCAATTGGATGAAAATCATACATCACTGAAATGACTACTTCATCTACTAGCTTGCAAAATATAATCATAGCCATCATTATCTTTATTCAAATTCCAAGCATGCATATGAAATATTCAATCAATAGAGAGTTCTTAAACAAGTGAAATAGGTGGTTCTTTGATTGGATCAAGGCATATTTATTGGAGAAACACCTTAGTGTAATAGCTTGTTGGAACTAGGGCAAAAATATCTACAGGATAGGATGGTGCAATATTTTCCCTACAAAGAGAAAATGAACCCAATTTCAAGGTTAGGATGCAACATGGATGGTGCTTTTGGTCCAAGACATGGTTTGGGCCAAAAACTAGTGATTTATCTTATTATCAATGTTTTTTGGGCTAAGAAGCCATATATATGTCCCTAAATTATAAGACATGCTTTGTAGATAGAATTTTTTTCTCGAGGGTGGAATACAATCCAAGTTTGAAGGAGTAGGTGTCAAAATGATGGCCCTTATGGCCCAAGCATAATTTCATTGGTAGGATCTTGGTATATTTCAATACTCTTATCTATGCAAGGATCCTACAAGAGTACTGCTTCAATAAGGGGAGTTAGTCCACTACAAACCTCCCTCGGGTTTCAAAACAAGGGTTTATCCAGGATAATACAAGGTAGTATGAAATTATCACCACTACATTTAACCAATTAGAACAATGGCTCCTTATGTCTGGCTTATACGGTGCAATGGAGTGTAGTCTATAAGAACAATCTCTATGCCAAACCTCAAAATGGATAGTATCATATCTTGTTCATAAGACAACGATTCTTTGTATGTTGCGTTTGTATGTTGTATGTTGCCTAGAGCACCAAACATTAAAATGGACATCATATTCAACTCATGAACCATATATTCCCTATTTAGGACATGTGTAATGGCCTAAGGGACCACACATGATGTCCATGATATTTTAGAGACAAATTTTATGACTTTAGACCCTATCTTTTGGCTTTCAACTATTACATGGGAACGAATAGCCATCCCCAATGCACTAATCCTCAATATGGTGACCATATCTCATTTATAAGCTAAATATCCCCTATGTAGGGTCCATGTGGTGGTTCGGGTCACTACACATGACCCATGATCTTGATCGGTAATTAGTATGGCCTTAGACCCTAGGCTAAGGACTAGGCCCAAAGAAACATTGACCCTGATGTTATAAATATCAAAATGGCCACCATATCCCACTTACAAGCCAAAAATTTCCCATATAGGCCTTGAATGTTGGACTATGGTCCAATGCATGGCTCATGAACCCTAAAGGAAAATGTTATGGACAACAGATCTTATATTTTGACTTTAGACCATGGACTAGGTCCAAAAAACCTTTCCTACTATGACATTTACTCTTAAAATGGGCACCACAAATTAATCATGTGCCAAATATTACCTATGTATGGCTTGTGAGGTGGGCGCTCGAGACACCATGCATGGTTTGTGAGCCCCAAAGACAAATTTTATGGTTTAATTTTCCCAAACTATGCCCTAATTTTCCCAAACTATGAATGGGTTAGGACTAGAGTCAAGCTCAACGTGGTCTTCTTTCCCCGCTAATTCTACCAAGCCCATTCCCTTGGATGTGGTTTCTCTAGATAGTAGCTAGGCGTTGGCAGCCAATTCACATTTTCCCACTGTCTTATAAGCTGCCTACACCAATGTTTTGAAAACCTTAATTTTTCGTCGCAATTCTCAAACGAACAACACTTTTATTTTTGCGTCATTTGCACACTTGCTTTTGTTTTTTGTTTTCACGACTGTAAGCATGAAAACTTGGCCTTTCGAAGTCACATTAAAATCATTATTGAATTGTTTCTATCCTTCTTGTCGATATACCCATTGTGCTTACATTTTACTTATCATTATGTGGTTGGAAAAACGTTTTGATCTGTACTCATTGGACATTTATGATTAATTGTGTAATTTTGTTTCATTGAGTTTGTGATACATTGGGGATTGGATTCATATGTTCTTTGATTGATCTACTTGGAAAATTGGTATACATAAAAATGCATTGGCACATAGGTGTTATGGTTAAAACCTTGATATATATCATTTAATATGACACCTAGTTTATGTTATCAAAATGCAATGGTGCATTGGTCTAACACTTGATATTGGTTTCGATTTGTATGTTTGGTTTTGAAACTATGGCATAATGTTTGATTGCGCACATGATTCATCCACTTACCAAAGGTTTGGACCAATTGGAATGGCATAGCTATAACACTTATACATTGTGATTTGTATAGTTGAAAACGCTGGCGGTTGTACCATTGGTAATTACTATTCTGCATGGCCAACAAATAGCTCCACCACTTTTGCACGATGGCATTAATGTTGCTCCTATCCTTGTTTCACCTCTGTTAGCTCGGGTAAGCCTTCGAGCGTTTTGTTCCTGTGTATGCTTCATTCAAACCCTGGCTCATTCATCATGTGTTCTTCCTTATGGCACCAGTGGTGCGAATTGAGCCGAACGACAGTAAAGCCTTGGTACTGTTCGATAATGCCCGGAAAGACTTAGAGGATAGTGGTTGTCTCAAGTTCGTGTAGAGGTTTCAAGGTTTTAATCTATTTGTTGCACATCAGTTCGCCCTGACTTTTGATGGCAGTAGGGCCAAGGTGGGTGAAATTCAGCTGGAAATCAGTGAAGAGTCCATTAGCTCTACCACAGGGTTAGCAGCCACGGGCCAGCGATGGTTCAAAAACTCTAAAGTGGAGGAGGTTCCATGGCCACTACTGTTTGTTTCATGAAAGGTCACATCCTGTGACAGAGGTATGCCGATTTCCACGCTTAAACCAATATGGCATGATATTTTGATGGTGGTTAAACAATTTGTGACCTGTGAGGGTCGATATGGACTGGTTTTCCTTTATCACTTCCGACTGTTAATGAATTTTATGGGGTATCCGTTGAATATGCCTTTTTATTTCCAGTGAAGTCTTTATAAAATGGCTAACAGGTTTAAAAGGGAAAAAGGCCGACAGTAGCTTGTTCCACCATGGCCTAATCAGACTTATCGTTGTTCATCACTTAAATCTTCACGATGATAGCTGGCAAGATTTTATCTCTCAGAATGGTTTTGCTGATGCAGAGCCTGTCTAAGTTGACAAGCCTGTGGTTAGTGAAACCAAGGTCGGGCCACCCGTGCCCTTCTATTTCGTACTGCCCTCTCCTAAACCCTTGGTCAACCCTGATATTGACTTACTCGATGTTATAACTGAGAAGGCTGAGGCTATAAAAAATCCTGTGAGCAAAAAGGCCAAGGGAAACCCTACTGTTGATGGAAAAGGCAAAAAGAATGCTCGAATTATATGGAGACTGGCTAGGAATAAGCCTAAACCTAGTGCTGAGAAGAAGCCCAGAGTCCTCAGTGAGGATTCTAACTCTGACGTCTAACACTTCCTAGCTAGTGAGTACCCTTACTCCCAAGGTCTGTGCTCTGAGCCACCTTATGATTTCGTTTCTAATCTACCCCCTTGCCTAAGGAACAATCCCAGTTACCCAGGGATCAAGATACCTAACGAAACCATCGGCAATATAACCAAACCCTCACCTGCATTTTCAAAGCCCGGACAGTCGTCATGTGACCAATGTGATGTGTGGTTGGAACGATACTATATAGACGTTCCCTTACTTCAATCCAAAATGAAAGCGCTGGAAGACCAAGTTACAGTATTGACAAGCCAAAGGGACAAGCTTTGAACAAATGATAGGAAGCATAAAACCACTGGTTCCATAGTTTTTAGGAATGTCAAATCGGCTACAGCCGTCGTCAATTCCAAAATGTCATGATCAAGCTATATGCTCGTCGTCCAGGTATGAATTTAGGTATCAATTTTGTTTGTGAATTGCTAGGATTAATATAATGATTTGAGTTTGGTTTTCAAATAGCTCTGTCTATTGTTCGAAATGACTCTGTTATAGCTATATCGAAAACGATTATGTTGTTCATCATATACATTGCTTTCGTTTTGCTAAAATTAAATGAGGTTATGATTTGGTTAAATGATTTGGTCGTGCCCAGTTTAGCAATGGTTTGATTTTCATTGGTTTTGATTCGTTTGTCTATTGTTGTGATTTAATGTGATCAATGGTGTTTGCTTGGATTTTGTTTGACTTTTACAGAGGATTTTCATGCTAAAATTAGAGCACGACCATGTTTTGATTTGGCATGATTTCGTTATGGTTGAATTATATCGACTCTGGTTTAGTTTGTATGCTGTGATTTTGGAACGACTTCGTGAGTATGAATTGATGTGATGTAATCTTCTAAATCAGGAATACAACTCTGATTGACTCTGATTACGAAAGAACGACTCTGTTTTGTATGGAAACAATATTCTCATTCAAGCCTGCGCAAAAGATATCTACGCCCGAATCATGGAACGGTTTTGATTCACAATGACTATGTTAAACTCCAACTGTTCGATTTGCTCTTGTCTTGATTGGATTGTTGTGTATCTTCAGTTAGTATGAATAATTTTATGAGTTGGATTCGTATCAAAAATAGAATCGATACTGCTCTATTCGATTTTAATTTTCAAAACGACTTGGTTAAACCCAGATCGACATATGTTATCTCTGTCAAATTCGATCAATAGTTCGTTTTGAAATAAACTCTAGTAATATTTTCGTTGAATATCAATCGATTGTGTCTGCCCCAATTAGCAATAACGAACAATTGGACAACTCTTACACACCCTGTTATCAACTGATTGATCCTGTTATGATTTCATTTACACACCAGTTTTGATTTGATTCGCTAATGGCATGGATTGTTGGTTTATGCTAACATGGTTATTTCAATTTGAAATTGATCTTGCTGTTTTAGTATGGATTTGATTATGTTTCCTGTTGAAGAGGCAATAATAACAAACTATTGCCTATGATTTGTTTAACTGTATCAATTTCAATTGGTTATGAATCGATTTCATTACTCAGTTATCCAACATGATTTCGTTTACCCGATTTTGTGGCAACAAACGAAACATAGTACACGCATCTCTGTAGTCATTTTATTGATCTCAGTCTTGTTTGATTTCAATTTAGTATAACAATTTCAATTTGAATGATTCGTTTGTCTTTCAAATAAGCTATTAGATACTTGTTAATTTTAAAGATTTGAATTGATTTTAATACTGATTCTATGTCTGATTTAGACCAGCTACAGAATCACAAGATTCTGTAGCTAGTATTTAGAATTAGATTTTTATCATTTTCATTAACAAAATATCCTCCTAACTTGTCCATTTTTGACCCTTTTCAGGTACATCCAAATTGCATTGGGCATGCGGTGGTAGTCTAGGAGATATTTGTGTGATTTAACTTTTATTTTAGGTTCTTAGTTTAGTCAGACTTGGGATATTTTCCCAGATTTTATGTAAACGGTTTTGATAACTTCCACATGGATGTTTTACCCAGTAGAAAGTCTTTAAATGCTTATTATTTTGTGTAATAAGGAGCATCCTCACTGGTGGGAGAAGCAGGCTATGAATTTCTAATACAAACTGAGACAAGAGTTGATGTCTTGCTACAGCTTTCGCTTTCAATATATCAATTTTTTGTTTCAAGTTTATGCATGTCATTTGCAGTTGATTATAGACTACTTTAGCTATCATAATCTATGCAGAATGATATGATTTAATTAATGTGTTATCCATATCTAATTTCTTCCATTACTTAAAAATACAGCAATTACTTTGTTTCAGTTAATGAATCACGGTTTTCTCTTCTTCATTAATTGAATCATTACGTATAGATCTTTGCATACATGTTTATCTAACTGTGAAGATTTATAAATCATAAGATTGTTGTAATTTTTATGTCTTGTTTGTCTTGTAATCATATTTGAAGTGCACTGTAGCTTTTGTTTATGAGAATCTCTTGGATAATTCGGTGCGGGTTTCCTCCCTCCGATCAGCTAAGAAAATCATTACATGTAGGACAAATCTAGAGCATTTCTCCAGGTCAGTTTGCTATTTATTTGTTGTAGTTTAGTTAGATATATGTGTAGTTTAGATTTGTAGTTAAAGTTAGTATATTAGTTGTCTAGTTTAGTTAGTTTTTGTTTTATTTGTTGCTCATAAAATTATAAAATCAACAAAAAATATCTCTCTCTGTCTTAGGAAAGAATGCAAATGATTTTTTCAGGTTTTCATTCAAATCTGTAAATTGTAAATATTGTATATTTTGTGAATAAGATTTATTTCTGTTAGTAGTTAGATATTCAATTTCTTAGAGTTAGTATAGTATTAAATAGTAGATTGTATATAGAATAGTTAGATTAGTTTTAGTTTGTTTTTAATAGTTGTTTTTAGTTAGATTAGTTTTAGTTTGTTTTTAATAGTTGTTTTTAGTTAGATTAGTTAATTTAGAGTAGTTTTCTTTTTTGTTTTCTTAGGACCTTAGATCGTATAACGGAGCCACTAAACCCATCAGGGTGGTTCATCCCAAACGGCTTGGGTTATTAGACAACTCCAGACTGGTTCCACTCTCTTAGTTGATGGACGGTCAATTTCCCCCGTCAACAAATGGTGCTAGAAGGAGGGCCTGAACTTAATTAATGGCACGAGGTGGTCGTAAGACTCCTCCACCACCTAATCTCTTACCTATAGTGACTAGAAGCCATTAGAATGATAATATTCCCCTTTAAACAACAACCACTTCAACCGACGGTCCACAGATCACAGTTGAGCCAGCAACCCCTAATCCTACAGGTGGTGACATATAATAGATTGTACGTTAATCTCTTATAAAAACATGTAGTTCCTTAGCTCGTTTGAGGCAACCAAACCATCCGTGGGGTCAACCTTTATATTTCTCTGATATCAGAGAACAATTAGGAGACACTAACCTCACTGTGAACCCTTCAGATCCAATCCTAAATCCTGCTGTAGGAGGATCTGGAATACCTCCCTCACCACCTCCATCATCTCCTTCTTCTTCTAGAGGATATTCTTCTGACGAAGGCGATTCCCCTTCTCAACCTTCCACACCCACTACACCAATGGAAAACCAGAACAACCCTGCTATACCTTGGCTTGACCAGGATGCCATAGCTGTACCTGGAGCTCAGCATCCTTTACCTAAACACCCGAAGAAATGGCTTCCCAAGTTTGACCTCAACTCAAAACAGATCACTGAAGATCACATTAAAAAGTTTATGTTAGCCATAAGACTTCGCAATGCCGAACATGAAGACGTCGTCTATAGTTTGTTCCCCTATACTTTTGAGGGTAATGGCTCTACATGGTACTTTGCCCATCAACCCCATACCATCGTGTCTTGGGAAAAGTTCGAGTCATTCTTTTTGGAAAAGTTCGGAGACAGTAAGCCTCCGGAAGTCCTAGTCATGGATCTTTCTAGCTTAAGAATGAACCCAAAATAAAAAGTTAAAGACTTTAATCAAAGATTATTAACACTTAAAAATCGAATCCCTTCTGATTCCATGCCCGCCGAGAATCTTATAATAGCATACTACACTAAAGCTTTGCATCAAAGTATAGCTATTTGGGTTAAACGATCTAAGAAAGCCACATTGTTAGAAGCCTTCGAGGAGGCCAGCCAGATTGAAAAAGACATACTTAGTCTTAAAGACTCTACTAGCAATGAAACAGAGACTAGTTCTTCTTCCAAAAAGAAGATCAAAATCCTCCCCAGACCCACTCAAAGTAAAACACAACCTGAACACTCTGATTTAGAAAACTTAACTAAAGTTGTTCAAAAACTGTCAAATCAAGTTATAGATTTGAAAAGGTCAACCGAAGAATCTTCCTCGAGCAAAGGGCCTTACAAACCCCCATTCTGGAAACCTTTTCCCACTAACCGACCTAATCCAACCACCGAAGGCCTTAATCTAGAAAGTCTGCAATGCGCCCTTCAAACAATTCTAGAAGCTCAAGATAACTTGATGCCTCCTGAGATTCCTGAGGAGGTAGTTGAATAAGAGACATTTCAGGAAGAGGAGTCTTCTCCAAACATTTTTGGGCACTTCTCAGATAGCATCTTTCAAGCTAACTTCAAGACAATTCATCCTTACAATACTAGGAGTAAGAAAACAAACAAACTTTCCTCCGAAAACACTACAACTTCGCCTCTAAAGCAGTCTAAATCAGTTGAGACTAAACAGAGTAATGTGAACCCCAACTTAGATTACGATTTAGTTGAAGATATGAAAAAGTTGAGGGCTAACATTTATGTTTATGAGTTATTGAAATTTCCATTTTTATTACAAAAAATGTTACAAAATATCTCAGAAAATAGCAAAAATGGTAATTCAAGTGGTAACAAGGTTGTGAAAAACAAAGTTCCTCAGAAGACTTCCGCTAAAAACAATCCTGATCCTCAAGACAAAGGAATCCTTCCTGTAAGTAATGTGAATAATGTAAATAATGTAGGTAAAGTAGCTTTAGAAACCGCGAGTAAAAAGCCACAAGCTACCACTCTTAGTACTCACAAAAATGTACCTCCATTTTTATTAACGTTCGAGATCTTTAATAGAAACGTGCATAATTGTATGGTAGACTCAGGAGCATTGTCAAATGCGATGCCATGGTTAGTATGCCAAAAGATTAGTGCCGAAGTCGAACCCTCCACTTTGAAAATCATACAACTTGATCGGACCAATGTTAAAGTTATAAGCGAACTAAAAAATGTTCTTATTAGATTATCGTCTAACCCTAAGGTGCATCAAGTTATTGATATAATTGTTGTGGATATTCCAAAAGTGTATGGTCTGTTTTTAAGTAGGGACTGGTCGGAGTAGTTACATGGCTATTTCGCGATGGATTGGTCTCATCTAATACTTCCAGAAAATGACAAGCCTAACAAGATCAAGGTAAATCGTGAACGCTACCTTAAGTTCATAGTCACAGATTTGAACGATCCCAATGAACCATTCACACATTCTGCTGATTCACCGGAAGTACAAGGGATGGACACCTTCTTTGGAAATTTCATGGCCGAGGCTTCAGCTATCACCAATCTAGAACAACAGTCCGAGATTGTAGCATATGTCCAGCCAACAGCTTCTACGCAACAGTCTCATGAACCCGATGGAAATCAAGTTTGGTCTCTTTATTTCGACAGGTCAAAGTCCAAAGAAGGAGCTGGAGTAGGCTGCGTCATTGTCGATCCGGCAGGTAACAAGACATTAATTGCATATAGGCTGGAATTTGAATGTACTAATAATACTGCAGAATATGAGGCTTTACTGCAAGGTCTCAGAAAAGCTTTGGATATGAACATTCAAAACTTGGTTGTTTTTGGCGACTCTGAAATAGTGGTTAGACAGGTAAGAGATTCTATCCATTGTCTGTCTCTGCATCTGAAAAGCTACTAGTTCGAGGTATGGAATTTAATGAATAAATTTTCTGCTTTCAATATAAATTCCATTCCTAGATCGAATAATCCTAAAGAAGATCTATTAGCTAACGTTGCTTCTAAACTCTTCCCTACAGAAGGCTTATCCCCAGATGCATTCTCCGTCGAGCTATTGTTCAGGCCATCTGTTCCTGACAACATCACGAACTAGAGAGTCTTTGATGACGATTAACATATCATCAACTTCCTGCACATGGAAGAAAATTTTCAAAGCACGGTGATAGACGAACGCAGACACGACGACAATTTGCACGATTTTATGGTAATACCTGATCCAAAAACTTCTAAAGCTTTGTCAGACATGGTAAATTCGATACCCAAATATGTAGTTAGATTAGAAAAGTTTTATGATTTTGAAGATAAATTAAAAAAGAAGGTCAACTGAAAAACCAATAGTTCCTCATTGTCATACGAAAAAGTAAACTTAGGAACTAAGGATAGTCCGCAGTGCATTAATCTAGGCTTGGGGTGTTCTCAACAAGAAAAAGCTGCATTTATTAAATTATTTAAATAATTTAAAGATGTATTTGCATGGACGTATGATGACCTTAAAATTTTTGACCCTAACATCATACATCATGTTATTCCCATGAAACCCCAAACCTTGCCCTTCCAACAAAAATTGAGAAAAATGCACCCTAAACTTGAACCGACCGTTCAAAAAGAATTGAATAAGCTCCTAAATGCTAAGATTATTTTCCCTGTTATGCACACTCAATGGGTTTCTAACCTTGTCCCAGTCCGGAAGAAAAGTGGGGAAATCTGACTCTGCGTCGATTTCTGAAACCTTAATAGAGCATTTGATAAAGACAACTATCCTATCCCACCCATGGAACAGATCCTTCAACATGTATCTGGTTCTGAGAGGCTATCCTTACTGGATGGTTTCTTGGGATACAACCAAGTCCTGATGTCTCCACCATACCAACTTAAGACTACCCTCTGTACCCCGTGGGGCACTTATGCTTATCGAAAAATGCCCTTTGGATTGATTAATGCCGGTGCCACTTTCCAGAGAGCGATGGACATCGCTTTTTGAGGCTTAATCAATCAGTCCATTGTAGTCTACTTAGATGATGTGACTGTATTTTCTAAAAACAAAAACGATCATCTAGCTCACTTACGAGTCGTTCTACAACGATGCCATAAATACGGCATCTCTTTGAACCCTAAAAAATCCATCTTTGCAGTAGAACAGGTAAAATCTTGGGATTTATTGTGTCGAGCGAAGGGATGATTATCGACCCCGAAAGGACACAAGTTATCGCGAAACTCCCCCCTCCAACATCCAAAAAATCCATGCAGTCTTTCTTAGGCCAGATTAACTTCATGAGAAGATTTGTGCCCAGCTTCTCCGAAATGGTCAGGCCTTTACAGAATCTAATAAAGAAAGACACCCAATATCAATGGGGACCCCTAGAAAATCAAGCTTTTAATGCAATAAAGAAGGCCATAATAAACGCTTCGTCTCTCATGAGCCCCGACTTTTCTCAAGACTTTACACTCTATACTTTTGCCTCTGACCGTTCCTATGCCGCCTTCCTAACTCAGAAGAATGTTGAGAACAAAAAAGTACCCATCACCTTTATGAGCTCTACCTTCAAAGGTGCTGAACTTAACTATCCAATGGTAGATCAACAAGCCTACACTGTTTTCAAAGCAGTTAAGCATTTCCGGTCTTATCTATTGAAGTCTAGGATGAAAGTCATTGTCCCTTACCCAGCCGTCAAGAACTTGTGAGTGCAAAAGGAACTAGGAGAAAAGAGGGCTAACTGGGTCACCTCTTTGCAAGAGTTTGACCTAGAAATTACCCTAGCTCAAATAGTGAGAGGCCAAGGGTTATGCAAGTTAGTTGCTGATTCAGCAGCAGGACAACAAGTAGAAAGCGATACGTCAAACCTAGGACAACATGATCAAAGTCTAATCTGTTGCACACAAAACCCTGTCAGTCCTTGGTATGACGACATAAGATTCTATCTTGAACATGGGTCAGCACCTCATCACCTAGATCCCACTAAGAGAAGAGCGTTGAGGTTAAAGTATGCCTCCTTTCATCTGGTTAATGGTATCATGTTTCGTCAAAGTTTTGACGGCGTACTGATGCGTTGTCTTGAGAAAGACGAAGAAGAAAAATTATTGCTTGAGTTGCATGCAGGAGAAGCTGGTGGTCATTTTGGTGGTGAAACCACTGCTCACAAGGTTTTAATAGCTGGTTATTACTGGCCCACGCTTTTTAGAGACGCCCATGCCTTGTGTCGTAAATGTATCATTTGTCAGAAAGCATCAAGGCAGTTACAAAAACCAGCCTTTCCTTTGCAGCCTATCTCAGTAGATTCTCCTTTTCAGCAGTGGGACCTTGATATCATAGGTCCAATCAACCCCCCATCCTCACAACAGCACAATTTTATTGTGACAGCCACAGATTACTTTACCCGATGGTCTAAAGCAGCAACGTTAAGAACTGTCAACACTAGTTAGGTAATTGCCTTTCTGAATTTGAATATTATCACACGTTTCGGTATCCTCGACTGTTTAGTCTTTGAAAATGCTTCTTACTTTTCCTCTCTTGAGATGAGCGAGTTCTCTTTGGAAAAATGAATTAAATTGAAGTATTCTACTAGCTATTACCCCCAGGGCAATGGATTGGCAGAATCAACAAACAAGAACTTGATTAAAATCATCAAGAGAATGGTGGCTGAAAACCACAGAAACTGGCACAATGCACTTTTGAACACACTGTGGGATGATAGGGTAACGCCAAAAGATACTATAGGTAACTCCCCCTTTTTTCTTGTTTATGGTAGAGAAGTAATTCTGCCACCTCACATTCTTCTTCCTTCACTTCAGTTGTCACAGAAAATCTAAAAAGAAGATTGTCCCCCTTTGGAAAACTGAATTAACGCTTTGATGAAGCTAGAAGAGGTAAGAGCCCAAGCTAAACGTAAGTTAGATCAGCATCAACTATTGGTTAAAAGCTGGTTTGATTCTAATTCTGATTTTGATAGGAATTTCAAAGTAGGTGACCTTGTCTTGAAGTGGGACAAACCGCATGAGGGAAAGGGAGAGCACACAAAATTTCAAAACCTACGGCTTGGACCATTTTTAATTGCTGAAAAGTTGGGTCCCAGTTCTTTTCGATTGTAGAATCTCGAAGGGCAGCCTGACACCTATCCGGTGAATGGCCGAGCCCTGAAAAGATACTTTGCTTGATAACAACCCTTGTATATTATGTACATATTTTGCTTGGTTTGATTTTTCGTTTGCTGTTTGCTTTTGATTTTTTCCTTTGAGTTTATCAGTTTGTGTTTTTCGAAATACACATACCTGTATACTGAGCTATTCAGACAAAGAAAATAGAAATCCCTTCACTGAAATAACTCCTAAGAAAAGTGTATAAACATCAATGGTATATTTCTGAATGTTATATCTGTGTTGGCAAAAACTCTGTTGTTTGAAAGAAGTTGACTGATTTCGATCTCTGAGCAAAGCTTGTCGTGATCATATATTATCTTTTTACGCTGTCCCTGTTCCTTAAGGGAATGAATCAGAAGATGTCTCCCTGCCTTAGGAAGTTGTTTTTATAAATGAAACATCTCTGGATCTTAATGAAGGACAGTTCTTAAAAATTCTGATGAGGTCTGAAAATTTTTGTTAAAATATCATAATTTTCAGCATCACCCCGCTCAACGATATATCTTTGAAAAACAAAACATGAATAAGAGCTATGGGAAGTGTTTGTAAACCCGCTGGGATGCTGAAGAGGTCTGCTGGCAGCAGGTAAATGCATGCATGACGCCAACACAACTTCGCCGGGGTACTGAACAGGCCCGCTAGCAGCGAAGAAATGTCGGGTATATGAAAATTTACAAATAAGAAACCTCTTAATGTCCTTTATTCAGATCTAGAACTTCTTGGCAGGATATAGATTTCAGAGTGGGTTAAATGGAAACCCTGTCGAGGCTATGGATGCCTGCTGGCAGCAGTGGCTCTGTCAACATTATTGAGGATTTTATATTTAATATCGTGGCTCGCTTGGCTTAAGACTGTTATATGTTTTCATCTTTTAAAACACTGCTGGAATAGTTGATTAATGATGATGTTTATACAATTTTCTGGTTGTTGTTTTTTTTGTTGGAATTATCTTTGTTGTCCTAATCTGAATTTGTTCGTTTGGCAGAGATAACTGCTTCTACCAGTGTGTCGCCATTGTTGGCAGCCAATTCACATTTTTCCACTGTCTTATAAGCTGCCGACACCAGTGTTTTGCAAACCTTAATTTTTTGTCGCAATTCTCAAATGAACGACACTTTTATTTTTGTGTCATTTGCACACTTGCTTTCGTTTTTTGTTTTCATGGCTATAAGCATGAAAAATTGGCCTTTCGAAGTTGCATTAAAATCATTATTGAATTTTTTTTATCCTTCTTGTCGATATACCCACTGCACTTACATTTTACTTATCATTATGCGGTTGGAAAAACTTTTTGATCTGTACTCATTGGACATTCTTTGATTAATTATGTAATTTTGTTTCATTGAGTTTCTGATACATTGGGGATTGGATTCATATGTTATTTGATTGATCTACTTGGCACATTGGTATACATAAAAACGCATTGGCACATAGGTGTTATGGTTAAAACCTTGATATATATCATTTAATATGACACCTAGTTCATGTTATCAAAATGCAATGGCGCATTGGTCTAACACTTGATATTGGTTTCTATTTGTATGTTTGGTTTTGAAACTATGGCATAGCATTTGATTGCGTGCATGATTCATCCACTTACCAAAGGTTTGGACTGATTAAAATGGCATAGATATAACACTTAGATGTTGTGATTTGTATAGTTGAAAACGCCGGCGGTTGTACCATTGGTAATTACTATTCTGCATGGCCAACAAATAGCTCCACCACCTTTGCACGATGGCATTAATGTTGCTCCTATCCCTATTTCACCTCTGTTAGCTCGGGTAAGCCTTCGGGTGTTTTTTTCCTGTGTATGATTCATTCAAACCCTAGCTCGTTCACCATGTGTTCTTCCTTATGGCACCAGTGGTGTGAATTGAGCCAAATGACAGTCAAGCCTTGCTACTATTCGATAATGCCCAGAAATACTTAGAGGATAGTGGGTAGCTCAAGTTCATGCAGAGGTTTCAGGGTTTTAATCTATTTTTTGCACAACAGTTCACCCTGACTTTTGATGGCAGTAGGGCCAAGGTGGGTGACATTCAGCTGGAAATTAGCAAAGAGTCCATTAGCTCTGCCACAGGGTTAGCAGCCACAGGCCAGCGATGGTTCAAAAACTCTAAAGTGGAGGAGGTGCCATGGCCACTACTATTCATTTCATGAAAGGTCACATCCTGTGACAAAGGTATGTCGATTTCCATGCTTAAACCAAGATGGCATGATCTTTTGATGGTGGTTAAACAATTCGTGACCTGTGAGGGTCGATATGGACTGGTTTTCCTTTATCACCTTCGACTGTTAATGAATTTTATGGGGTATCCGTTGAATATGCCTTTTTATTTCCAGCGAAGTCTTTATAAAATGGCTAAGAGGTTTAAAAGGGAAAAAGGCCAACAGTAGCTTGTTCCACCATGGCCTAATCAGACTTATCGTTGTTCATCACTTAAATCTTCACGGTGATAGCTGGCAAGATTTTATCTCTCAGAATGGTTTTGCTGATGCAGAGCCCATCCAAGTTGAAAATCCTGTGGTTAGTGAAACCAAGGTCAGGCCACCCGTGCCCTTCCATGTCCTACTACCCTCTCCTAAACCCTTGGTCGACCCTGATATTGACTTACCCGACATTATAACTGAGAAGGATGAGGCTGTAAAAAAGCCTGTGAGCAAAAAGGCCAAGGGAAACCCTACTGTTGATGGAAAAGGCAAAAAGAATGCTCGACTTATATCGAGACTGGCTAGGAATAAGCCTAAACCTAGTGTTGAGTAGAAGCCCATAGTCCTCAGTGAGTATTCTGACTCTGACGCCAAACACTTCCTAGCTAGTGAGTACCCTTACTCCCAAGGTCTGTGCTCTGAGCCACCTTATGATTTTGTTTCTAATCTACCCCCTTGCCTAAGGAAAAATCCCAGTTACCCAGGGATCAAGCTACCTAATGAAACCCTCGGCAATATAACCAAACCCTCACCTGCATTTTCGAAGCCCAGACAGTCGTTATGTGACCAATGTGATGTGTGTTTGGAACGATACTATATAGATGTTCCCTTACTTCAATCGAAAATCAAAGCGTTGGAAGACCAAGTTACAGTATTGACAAGCCAAAGGGACAAGCTTCAAACAAATGATAGGAAGCAGAAAACCATTGGTTCCATAGTTTTTAGGAATGTCGAATCGTCTACAGCCGTCGTCAATTCCAAAATGTCATGATCAAGCTGTCTGCTCGTCATCCAGGTATGAATTTAGGTATCAATTTCGTTTGTGAATTTCTAGGATTAATATAATGATTTGAGTTTGGTTTTCAAATAGCTCTGTCTATTGTTCGAAATGACTCTGTTATAGCTATATCGAAAATGGTTATGTTGTTCATCCTGTACATTGTTTCGTTTTGCTAAAATTAAATGAGGTTATGATTTGGTTAAATGATTTGGTCGTGCCCAGTTTAGCAATGATTTGATTTTCATTGGTTGTGATTCATTTGTCTGTTGTTGTGATTTAATGTGATCAATGGTGTTCACTTGGATTTTGTTTGACCTATACAGAGGATTTTCATGCTAAAATTAGAGCACAACCATGTTTTGATTTGGCATGATTTCGTTATGGTTGAATTATATCGACTCTGGTTTAGTTTGTATGCTGTGATTTTGGAACGACTTAGTGAGTATGAATTGATGTGATGTAATCTTCTAAATCAGGAATACAACTCTAATTGACTCTGATTTGGAAAGAACGGTTGTGTTTTGTATGGAAACGATATTCTCATTCAAGCCTATGCAAAAGATATCTACGCCCGAATCATGGAACGGTTTTGATTCACAATGACTATGTTAAACTCCAACTGTTCGATTTGCTCTTGTCTTGATTGGATTGCTCTGTATCTTCAGTTAGTATGATTAATTTTATGAGTTGGATTCGTATAAAAAATAGACTCGATACTGCTCTATTTGATTTTAATTTTCAAAACGACTTGGTTAAACCCAGATCAACATATGTTATCTCTGTTAAATTCGGTCAATAGTTCGTTTTGAAATAAACTCTAGTAATATTTTCGTTGAATATCAATCGATTGTGTTTGCCCCAATTAGCAATAATGAACGATTGGACAACTCTTACACACCCTGTTATTAACTGATTGATCCTGTTATGATTTCATTTACACACCAATTTTGATTTGATTCGCTAATGGCATGGATCGTTGGTTTATGCTAACACGATTATTTCAATTTGAAATTGATCTTGCTGTTTTCGTATGGATTTGATCGTGTTTCCTATTGATGAGGAAGCAATAAAAAACTATTTCCCATGATTTGTTTAACTGTATTGATTTCAATTGGTTATGAATCAATTTCATTACTCGATTAGCCAACATGATTCTATTTACCCGATTTTGTGGCAACAAATGAAACAGAGTACACGCATCTCTGTAGTCATTTGATTGATCTTAGTCTTGTTTGATTTCAAATTAGTATAACAATTTCAATTTGAATGATTCGTTTGTGTTTCAAATAAGCTATTAGATACTTGTTAATTTTAAAGATTTGAATTGATTTTAATACTGATTCTGTGTCTGATTTAGACTAGCTACAGAATTGCAAAATTCTGTAGCTAGTCTTTAGAATTAGATTTTTATCATTTTCATTAACAAAATATCCTCCTAACTTGTCCATTTTTGACCCTTTTCAGGTACATCCAAATTGCATTGAGCATGCGGTGGCAGTCTAGGAGATATTTGTGTGATTTAGCTTTTATTTTAGGTTCTTAGTTTAGTCAGACTTGGGATATTTTCCCAGATTTTATGTAAACAGTTTTGATAACTTCCACAGGGATGTTTTACCCAGTGGAAAGTCTTTAAACACTTATTATTTTGTGTAATAAGGAGCATCCTCACTGGTGAGAGAAGCAAGCTATGGATTTCTAATACAAACTGAGACAAGAGTTGATGTCTTGCTACAGCTTTTGCTTTCAATATATCAATTCTTTGTTTCAAGTTTATGCATGTCATTTGCAGTTGATTATAGACTACTTTAGCTATCATAATCTATGCAGAATGATATGATTTAATTAATGTGTTATCCATATCTGATTCCTTCCATTACTTAAAAATATAGCAATTACTTTGTTTCAGTTAATGAATCACAGATTTCTCTTCTTCATTAATTGGATCATTATGTATAGATCTTTGCATACAGGTTTATCTAACTGTGAAGATTTATAAATCATAAGATTGTTGTAATTTTTATGTCTTGTTTGTCCTGTAATCATATTTGAGGAGCATTGTAGATTTTGTTTACGAGAAGCTCCTGGATAATTCAGTGCGGGTTTCCTCCCTTCGATCAGCTAAGAAAATCATTACATGCAGGACAAATCTGGAGCGTTTCTCCAGGTCAGTTTGTTATTTATTTGTTGTAGTTTAGTTAGATATATGTGTAGTTTAGATTTGTAGTTAAAGTTAGTATATTAGTTGTCTAGTTTAGTTAGTTTTTGTTTTATTTCTTGTTCATAAAATTATAAAATCAACAAAAAATATCTCTCTCTGTCTTAGGATAGAATACAAATGAGTTTTTCAGGTTTTCATTCAAATCTGTAAATTGTAAATATTGTATATTTTGTGAATAAGATTTATTTCTGTTAGTAGTTAGACATTCAATTTCTTAGAGTTAGTATAGTATTAAATAGTAGATTGTATATAGAATAGTTAGATTAGTTTTAGTTTGTTTTTGATATTTGTTTTTAGTTAGATTAGTTTTAGTTTTTTTTTAATAGTTGTTTTTAGTTAGATTAGTTAATTTAGAGTAGTTTTCTTTTTTGTTTTCTTAGGACCTTAGATCGGCTAACGGAGCCACTAAACCCATCAGGGTGGTTCATCCCAAACATCTTGGGTTATTAGACAACCCAGGACCGGTTCCACTCTCCCAGTTGACAGACGGTCAATTTTGCCCGTCAACACTAGGGACAGTGGGAATATTTTTAATCCATTCATGTGTGTCACTAATTAGATGATGAGGCATCTGAATACCTTAAGAGAGTCATAGTTACTCCCCCCATTTACCCACGCTTGGTTTAATTCCTTCACTTTGATATGCAGAGCAATGGGAATAAATCACATTGCATCTTTAGAAGGTTTATGGGTTATGGGTCGATGATTTATATGGTTAGGGCATGTAGATTCAAGGTCTATATTAGGTGATTACTAACACATTAACCACTATCCCCCTTGGACCTACTCAGTCTAATTAACACATGATTAACTATTTACCTAAGAGGAGAATGGTCACCAACAAGATGGATCGATTAGATGTGTGTGTAAGTAAATAGCTTAGGTGCATTGATGCTTATTTTTATAGGTGTGTTAGTATTTATGTTTATGGTTGTGTGGGATAGGTGTGTAGTAATTAGATGCATAAGTACCCCAAACCACCACACATGCTTTAAATTAGGAATCTTTACCTTACAAGTGAGATATGATCACCATTTCAAGTATTGTCACACCAATGATGGTTCTCAATGCCTATGCCATGGTCCAATGCCAAATTCCAAGGTCTTATGCCATGAAATTTGTATTTGGCACTCATGGGCTATGTGTGGCCCCACAATCCATTACATGTCATGCATAGGGAATAGTTTGGGAAAATTAGGCCACAACATTTGTTTTTGGGAATCACAAACCATGCCTCGGAATTAAACATATAATATATTTATTATTATAATATACATCAATTCTATAATATATAAATTATATATAGTTATAATATATATTATATATAATTATAATATATATTAATTATATATAATAAACCAAAACAAAAAAAAACTTACATTTCAAACCTGCAACTTACATTTCATTAAACTTGCGCATGTGTGGGGAGAGAAAACAAGGAAACCACACAAGGGGAGATGAGGAGAACGAGATCTAGGGCACGACGCCAGAGGAGACATAAGTCACAGAGAAGGAGATCGTAGGAGGAGACATATGTCACAGAGAAGGAGATCTAGGGCATGCGAGGGAACACTGGAGAAGGAGATCTAGGGCACAACACTAGAGGAGAAAAAAGTCACAGAGGGCAGAGGAGACTGAGCTAGAGGGAACACTATGAGCACACTTGATAATGGTGAGTGGTTTTTACCATAGTTCATTATTGTCCAAATTGATTTGGAAAACATTCACATTAAATCCAATGATACTTTGTGTATCCAAATCCATGGGTAATCCCAAAAGGGGAAATAACAGACATTATGATGGACAAACTACACATGTCCCCAACCTCACATGTTGAAATTAGAATGATGGAATCAACTAGACTTGAGTTGATGATGTTTTCTCACCTGTGTTTGGGAGGGTGGATTTTAGCATGCATAATGGCCAGGCACAGTGAGAATTCTTCCATCATGTTAATGCATTTAGGAAGGATCTACTTCACAAATAATCTCAACCCCCTTAAGCATTCCATTTTGATCAATCTGAAGCAGGTCATCATGCCTTCCTTCCCAACATGATTTTTTTTCATTGAGATCCAAATTTTAAAAATATGGATCACACCAACCTAATTTTCTTATGGGAGAAGGAAGACAATAGTGGTAGAGAGAAATCCCCCCAAGGAACTATGTTATCCTAGACAAACAATGCTTAAAGGATTCCAAAAAACTAGTGGGTAGGCCAAGGAAACATAGGTATGAGGAGGTCATATCAATATTCAACACCACTCCATATATTCAACACTACTCCATTGGCCACAATATGGAAATACATCAAAGTGTGAGTAGAACCATGCATTTAATATTAGTGCACAAATAGATGCAAGCTTGGACACTTTTGTATCAAATATGAGGTATGGAAATCATAATTGATAGCTAATATGAGGTATAGATTTCCACTCTTACTATTAAAGTGGATAAGAAGGAATTTTATATCTCAATCAAGCCAAGGACCAAGAGTGAAGGGATGATAATTTATGCTTATGCTAAGAATGTTTATAGTGGCTATTTTGGGGTGCTCCTCATCTAATTTTTACTTTATCCTTATTTCATGGCTGGAAAGAGTCAAATCTACCACTTGGTACCCCTTTTGACTTCATCAATCTGGGAACTCCCTCTAGACATTGAGTAATTTCATTTTTTGGGGTGTGTGCAAGGGTTTTGGGTCCATGCTAATTCCTTTTAATCATTCTAATTGAACGTTGATTTCTTTCTCTAACTAGTTTCTTGAGTTTGTACCTTGTTGATTCCATATTGATCTCTTCATCTAAGCATTTGACACTAAGATGCCTCCCCATATCACCTTTCACAAGGATTCATGCTTGTAGACCCACTTCTTTGCTAGATAATGTGTATACATGACATGGGAGTATGCTTTGTAAGTAAAAATTCAACATAAGATCTGTTATAAGATCTGTAAAAATTCTTCCTAAAATGATAGAGGGTGTGAATCCTATCGATCTCATGACTTCTTTCATGATAAGAAGATAACTTGGAATGAAACTTGCAATGTTATCTAAAGTACATGATATACAAGTGAAAAATATAGAATATCTAAAATATTATGAGAATATCTAGGATTTTTTCGTGCATGGGTCCATGTTAAACCGTTTCTTACAATTGGATAACCATTCCTTGGACAACCATGAGAACCATACTTAATCAACATTGTTTTCTTATGTTCCTTTTCCATCCCCATGCTAACATATTCACCTCGTGCCTTCAACGATGCCTTTCTAGAATCAATGGCAAACGCCCTCACTAATGTCACGTTACAATTAATATTAGTGCCTTGAATGGTTCCTTTCCAAAATATTGATAATATCACCTCACCATCATCAATGTCTTTCATGGTTCCTTTTAACATCATCACTTCATGTCTTCATTCATGTCACCTCATGCTAATTCCACCTCTAATGCCCTCACTAGTTGTAGGCTACCATTTCCAAATTCATCCACCCTCATAATAGTTGTTTCCTATCACCTCTCTTTTCTTCACTAGTTAAACTCTAGTGTGTTATCCTCTCACCTCATGTCTCCTCTCTCTTTCATCTTTTCTTGAATGTTGTGCTCTCATGGTAATTGTTGTCACTATCCCTTCCCTACTTAAGGAAATTTGTTAACCTTTGTTTTGTAGGAACATAGATTTCTTGGGTACTAAGATCACCATGTTTACACCTCTTATGTCTTGGAAAGGTTAAGAATTTCTAGGGAACATAAAAATTTGAAATCCTTATGTGACATTTCTCATATGAAACAACGATTTGTATCATTTTTTCTTTATTATAACATTGTTCTTTTCAATGTTTGACGCGAACACATTTATTCACAACATGTGGGTTCATAATTAAAAAACCCCCTTTATGAATGAATTTGATAAGATATTGGTCAACAAGGTGAAGCCCTTGTGATCCTTATGAGTATTTAATATGTGTATGGTGGTCCCTATAATCATAAAATTTTACTATGTTAGAAATGATGACATTTGATTCAATGTTGTATAAGTGTACTAAGTGAACTATGACATTTGCATGGTATTTTTTAAATTTGTGTGATTTTTCTTCCATTTATCTGGATAATTATCTCATATTTTTTGTCATTAGCAGTGCACACATAGTAACCTATCAAGAAATTATTTCTTTGCTTAAAACCTCTTGCTCCTTCCCATAGCTAGTTTTCATCAAAGTTGAAATTCTTGCATTTCATTTTCCTCTTGCATGGTTTAAAGAGTCGAGTCAAAACACCATCAGTTTCACGACCACTCCTTTGAGTAACAACAACCTAAAATCAAGTGCTAATTAAAATTTATCTAGAAACTTTTCTAGTGCTCTCAAAGCCATCTTAGCTTAGGTGTAGATATTTGAAATAGGATTCTGAGAATAACTTTCGAAAGTTGTTAAACAAACATAAAACTTGTTAGGGAGTGAAATCCAATTGCTATATCACTGACTTTGGGAATCCCTTCTAACACAAGGGTCAAGCACGAGGTCGCATTGGGGTCAATAGAGTAATCAACCCTTCTTTGTTGGTCTTGGTGTTAACTGTCAATTGTCCCCCCTCTGCTTTGGTATAGTAGGTGGTACCATAGAGTCCACAATGTTTTAGACTGCCTAATCAAGGTGACAACACAGGGAAAGTGGTGTTGTACCTAGGATTGACGTTGGCTAGACTCACTCAGACTCCTTGGAAGGTTTTCCACTGCTCGGTGAGGTAACTTGCGCTAGGGCGTTAGTTCATTAAGTAGGTTGTCAGTGTAACTTTCCCACCAACTGAAATTCATCCCCTTCACACATCGATCCTGTGATGTTGGATTCCATCGCCAACTAGCGCTTCTTTGTGAGAAGGTTTGTTTGCATTCTTGACTCTTATATGTTATAGAAGGATTTTCCTCACCCTATGCAATATTGCACAGAGGGCCCTTTTCCATTTCCCTATGCAGACTAGAAGTCCCCTTTTGCAAATTCCAAAGCTAAAACCATGATTTTTCCATATATATGTGCCCTGCGTATATTACAACATGCGTATACGCAGGTTGCACCACTACAACCCACGTACATCGATATTTTTGCCCAAAATTAAAAAATGGTGTCAGGTTTCCATGTCACGCCACGAGCTCTATTATCCTTGGCCTTCCATATACTGGAAATGTTCTGAATCAACCCTTCTATTCCACTTGAAGGCTACAAATGAGTCAAATACGAGCTATGGAAAAGAGGAGAAGAATTCAACTTTGAGAGAAAAGTTACTCTGGAGAAATTATTCACTTCACATTGAGTCTGCATCCCTTTGTCCTTTAAGTCTGAACACATTGTTCAACCCCAAGCTCTTCCCTTTGATTAAGAACCTCATTTTCTCTATTATATGAGCTTTCCTTTGGTAGAGGATTGAAGTGGTGGAGGCCCAGCTGGAAGGAATTTAGTTTCTCGGTTTTGAACCGTGGAATTCATTCACTTTTGCTGGTTACATTTTAATAGAAATAATATTTTCTCATCCAACCAATATCTTGCGAATATTTGAATTGTTATTTCATGGGTGTATTTTTTATGAATATTAATGGATTATGCTATTGAATGTGATAACAATATATATTATCACCATATGCTCATGCTTCTTGGTTTTTGAGGACTAGTTACAGGTGTATTGCCTTGGGTCAAGTGCTCAACGATGGCCTTCATCGAACATATAGACGAGGTAGGCCTTTGATCTTGTCTTTCTAGCATATTTGTTTATATAACATACTTGATATTAGAGCTGATTTCTGCATTCATTTCCATATGTTGTGGTTTACCCCTAGCCATAGAGAGATTTTCCTTGTAACAAAATTGGTGACCATACTGGGCATAGGATCTTCTTTTTTAGGGTTTGGAGTTTTTTTCTCCCTAGATTTCTCTCACTTATAATGAGTTTCTTGTCATATGATTGCTTGATAGCTCATGTTCACTCTGATTCTAACTTTCTTATCCTTCTCCTTATCCTGGCTATGTTTTGACACATATACGCAGGTTTTTTCCTGACAATGGCATACATACGCGTGTTGTCTTTCTGCAAGATTGTTGATTGGTTTCTGGGTTTGATGGTTTCTGGGTAGGTTTTGATGATTTCTGATTCTTCTTGGGTCTCTTTTGTGACTGTTAAGTGTCCGTGAAATGACAAGAAACCTTTCTTTGGTTGAATATTTGGGCGGTGCCTTTCTCATCATCTTTTTTATTTGATTGTCCTTGCATCTTGGGCTAGGTGTTTGTTAGAAAAATAGGACCGCGGAGCAATAAAATAAAACAAATGCGGAAATAAAACACAGAAGATACACAATACAAGAGAGACACAGATTTACGTGGTTCACCCAGTGTGGGCTATGTCCACCAGAGAAATTGCCAGGTCCTTTCTTTATTAT
>SNQJ01S0054890.1:0-22553 GCA_010110895.2 Picea sitchensis | reverse complement strand
GTCCCCAGACCCCCTAGCCAGGGGGATAGCCCCCCTAGACCCCGCAAAGGGGGTACCCCCCCTCTGCAGTCCCCCGCGTGGAAGAGTGTACATACTTATGGGGTGTAAATACTTCATGGGGTATAAACACAGCTGAAAGTAAAAGACCTCTAAATCAAGAAGATATTCAGGCTCCACAACCAACAGTGTTTTTCTCCTTGATATCCTACCTGGTTTGTCTATGTCTACACATAGTAGAGTTTTATATCAAGATGTTTTTCAGTCCTTGCATTTTCATTATCTTATATTGAAAATACAAAAATATTAGGCATTTTACATTGTTAGCATTTTGATATTTTGAGTCTTTATCATTTATCTTAGTGCATGTACAGAAAGATTTCATTTTATTTAGAATTGTAGAACTAAATTGACAATTTCATTATTGAAAAGCATATCATTTATTGAAAATTGAAGTTAGGACTTTGCATTGTATTCATATCCATTTATTTTACTTGTAGAGTCATAACATCACTAGTTTCACGACCGCACCTTTTTGAGTAAACATGACCATTAAAAGTAATGCTATAATTTAAAATTGATGAGTAACAATTTTATCTTTCCAGGGTGCACAAACTAGCTTAGGATTTAGAGCCTTGGAATAGGATTTTGAGAGTAAACTACTTCAAGGCTATTAAATCAACATATGTGTCTCACTAAGGGAGTGGAGAAATCCATTGTATAATTGGTAATATCAAAAGGCTCTGCTTACACCAGAGTTAAGCACGAGGTTGCATGAGGTTGGTTGAAGGGATATCCCCACGATACCTTCTTAGTGTCAGATATATTTTTAAGGATCTATTCGTATATGGGGATCTTTCTAGTACCTTTACCTTTGTGAGAGGCGATGCTTTTGAGGTTTTGGGCTTTGTTACCCTGCCCATACCATGGACCTGACTGATGACTCTTCGCATGTGCATCGGTTATATTGTGGTTTCTTAGTTGCTTGGAATAGGTACCACATAAGTTACTTGCAGGGGTTATTCAAAAGGTACCCTGGGTCAGATAAGGGTCAGACAACACATCGCCTTTATGGAGGATTACCTCTATGGGGGGATCTGACCAACTGGTTGTTAAGCCCATGAGGGCCCTTATAACTGATTTTGATACCTCCGATCTTTAGCAGGGAGTCTCGTACCCCTCTTGGGAGAGGCATACCTACTTTAGGGAGGGAGGCCCCTTTCAGCCACTTTATCATGTTTGTGTGCATATTGGCCTTTTGATTTTATTTGGGTGTGCTCTTTGATTATTGGTTGACCTTAGAATTTTATATCATGTCTTGAGTTATTATCATGGATAGTGGAGTTCCTTTGGCTGCCTCATTTACCGCTACCTCCCCCATGACATTCACTCATTTCATGGGGATGAATCCATCCACGTTTCATAATGGTATGCATAATTATGACACTCAGTCAATGCCTTGGGTCTATAATAATTTTTCTCATGGTATGCCAAACATGTCTTCACACTTTCCATTCTTTGTGAATCCTAGTTTTGGGTCTGGGGGCATGATGCCTCCTTATTCTCCATTTTCATTTGGTGGGAGTCATATCCCTCGAACAACTCTTATGGTAGGAGGTTTGAATATTCCTTCCTACAAATCCACTTTTCTAGTAGAGAGTGCTGAAAGGGGTGGTCATTCTACTTATTACACTCTATCCACCTATCCTTCTTCTGCTATGACATATCCTATGAATGCTTTTCCCATGGATCGTATGTCCTCTGGTGTTCCATCCAGGGGAGTCATTCTTATAGTATGGGAAACCCCCTTCATGAGTAACCCTTGTCATGTCTCTTTCTCTTTGCAAGTAGCTTCCTCAGTGTCGATGCCCTTACATCCCTTTATGAATCAGTATGGAGGAAGAAAATATCTTGTCGAAAAGGGCCATGGTGTATACCATAAACCTTCTTGGCCTGCAATTTCAGAAAAATAGTCTTTCCTAGAACATTGGTATCAAATACCACAACCAACCACCAACACAAGCCCAGTCACTACAAGTAATACTGGCATTATATCACCAACCTCTCCTAGTCATGTTGGATATTGGTCATCAACCTCTGTTAGTCATGTTGAAGACCACCAACCAACCGTTGCAAGTCATGCTGGGGGCACAAATATAGCCTATGCAATTCATACTGGGATCATGTCACCAACCACTGAAAGTCATGCTGGGGGAATTCATACGATTGAGAAGCCTCGATGTGTAATACGTAAGCCCAAGTTCCTTTGTAGGATTTGCAAAGAAGATCACCTTACTCATTTGTGCCCTGCTACTGCTATGGTACCAGAAGCATG
This sequence comes from Picea sitchensis, assembly GCA_010110895.2. Taxonomy (NCBI): domain Eukaryota; kingdom Viridiplantae; phylum Streptophyta; class Pinopsida; order Pinales; family Pinaceae; genus Picea; species Picea sitchensis. The sequence continues at coordinate 20,221 of SNQJ01S0054890.1, read as the reverse complement.
GTCCTTACTGTGGGGCCCTTCAGAGTTCTGAGTTGTCTTTGGCTTCCCAACATTCTTTGGTTGATATAGTGGTCATGACAATGGAATCTTCAGTTGACACCCCTATTCCTTTAGGGGCTGATGCATCTCTTGACCTTGTTTTCTCGCATCTTGTTCAACCATCGGTCATGTAGATGAAATCTTCGACCGAAACCACTCGTATTTTTGGGGGTGATGCGTCGCTTGAAATTTTTGTCTCACATCCTATTCAATCAATGGTTGAATACATGGTCACGTCGATGCAATTTTTGGTTGATCCTGCTCTTCTAGTTCTAGTTCTATACCTTCTATACCATGTCCTTAGAATTTCTAGTTCTATACCTTTTGCACAATGGAGCATTCCACTCTCTTTGAGTAAACTCCCTCCAAGTCCTAGGGTGGTTTCCTTTGGTTTGAATGATCTTGTAGAGACTCAACTTACTTCTTATACACCCTTCCAGATAAGGGGAATTCTTCGATATATTGTAGATAAGGTAACCTTTGCAAGTATTGCATCCTCCTCAACTTGGAAAGCTTTGGGTTTTCCCAAGCTTGTGTCAGCTACCTATGAGTTGTTGACCTTTCACAAAAATCTTTCATAGGAGCCTTGGCCTCCCCCATGACATCCTGCCTAAAAATACCTCAACGAGTTTGATTTAATCTCTTTTCCGACTCATCTAAAAAGTGAAAAGATTGTCGAGTGAATTTGTCTCTTTCACACTTGTTAATTGGATTTGAAAGGTGATGAGTCTGATTTAAGCTCTTTTCCAACTCATTTCAGACAGAGAAAATATTGTCGAGCGAACTTGTCTCTTTCACACTCGTAAATTAGATTTTAAAGGACATTTATTTCATGCAAGTTTATCCCTTTTTCAAACCAAGCAGACTAAGATTATGAAAAAGGACATTTTTTGGTGTTAAGTTGTAATTGCATCTCATGCCCTTGCTTGCAGTATTGAACCTATTTCTGGTTCTCTCTTTTGGGTTATAAATCATTTACCTCTGTATTGTTTAATCCTCAACCAACCAGAGCCCTGTTTATATCCTTCGTAGCTTGACACCCTATACCCAGGAGGGAACATTCCCCCGAGTGTCCATCTCCTTCCATTGAGCATAGGTATGTTCCACTGCTGGAACTAGTTTTTCTTATTTGTAACACTCGTTTCCTCCTATGTATCATAACATTCATTTGACTATGAAAAAATAAATATGTGTGTGAATGGAGTATTATCTTATATAGGCAGCAGTCGCGTTGCCTTTGAACAGAGCACAAAATTTTTGAGTCCACTTGTCATCATAATTTTGGGTTTAGCATGACCTTAGGAACCTGAGCTCATTACAAAGAGTTTACTCCCCCGACTGGTTACTGTTCCAATCCCTATGGAGAGTTTGATTGATGCCTCCTGCATCTCAAGGTTTCATCATTGAATCTATGTTTTTAGAGTCTTCCATATGTCTCATGCTCTTTTTCAAAGGATGTCTATCAACCTGTGTCGACCATTCCTAAGAACTCTTGAATTTGCATGTCATCGATACCCTTAGTTTGTCTCAGAATCACATGAAGTTGTAGTACTATTGCGCACTCTGGTCCTACTTTCCTCATTGATAGGTAAACTTGAACCCAACAGTCAACATTTTATCATTGGTCGTTGAATGGGTGGTTTCCCTTGTGTTCGATGGAAAGACATCTATTCACAGATTGGGATTCGTGTAGTGTCTTGGATGCCATTATCCCTATTGGTGGTTTCCTCTCCTTTTTCAACATTTTTCCTCATTGACTGTTATTCAGAGGGTCTTTTTCGTGTACCACTTGCACCTGGCACATGCAGAAGATGCACATGGTCATTGGTTCATGAACATGTTCTTCGTTCGATTTCCTCCAAATCATCAAGCTCCTTCTTTGTACCTTGTGCTGAATGATGAAATATTCCTTATTTCTCTCCTTTCAGTAGATCTCCCTTTATCAACTTCAGCTCATCTATTCTGGAGACAAGATCTAGAGTCCTATGAGTACCTATAAGCTTGCAGTCATTAGTGGCAGGTTCTCTCGTCATCAAGAGTTGGGAATACATCAATGTCTCCTGATCGATGGATTCTTTGAGTGTTTGACCTCGACTCCTTTATTCACACTTGTAAGAATGTACTCAGTGCCTTGATACCTACTTTCATCATTGGTAGGTAGTCTCACATTTGTGAATGATATACATCAGTGACCGGTAATCAAATGATGTCTCATTGTGTTCCACCTCAACTGCTTTATTCACACGATGTAGACTTGCACCTTTGGCGGATTGTGTAGAAGACTTGAAGACATTAGTTTATAGTTACATCTTTCTTGAGATGTTACTACCTTTCATTGGACCCCTACCTATGTGACTTCAGTGATCATGGGAGATCAGATTGTACTCCATTGTATACAGATATCTTCATATTGGTTTTGAAACTGGTTTTACTGGGCCTTTTTCATGACTATGAAATCCTTTGGCATATAGCCACCTTTGTATTGCCTATTCATGGCCATGGACAATTGTTTGGTATATTTTCACATGGATATGTAGTGTAATTCAAATTGGCAGCCATGTATGCATAGTCAGTACACATTGTAATGAGTAACTAGTTCTGCCAAGTGGGTCCCCATTACTCCACTTATGGGTTTTATAATGTATTTCAGCCATCACATATAATCCTATGACCTCACACATTAGGGGGCATATGTTATAGCAATATTTTCCTCACCCTATGCAATCTTGCACAAAGGGCCTTTTTCCATTTCCCTATGCAGACTAGAAGTTCCCTTTTGCAAATTCTAGAGCTAAAAACATGATTTTTCCACATATATGTTCCCTGCCTATATTACATCATGCGTATATGCATGTTGCACGATTACTACCCATGTACATCAGGATTTGTGCCCAAAATTAAAAAATGGTGTCGGGTTTTTGTTATCACACTAAGTTGCCTTGGGTCTTTAGCCCTTAGTTTCATCTTTTCCTAAACCCTTTGATTTTAATTTTTTACTTTGTCACCTTTTGAAATTGTGTTTGTTTAGGTCCCCTTGAGAAATAAAGTTTAAGTCATGACTTATACTTTGATCCTCACACAAATTTTTGACTTAGGACCGGTTTTTCATGAATTATCTTTTGATTCCTTTCATGACTTGACACTAGGATCGAATCACCCCCACAATCAATTTGATTTGACATGCCATATACCTCACTCATGCCCTCGTAGCCTTGCCTTTCTGTCCCTTTTATCCTTTGTTTACTGCCCAATCATTTTTTGAATTGGAGCCCTGCCAACTCGTCAAGAGTTTCCATAGCGCACTCCTTGTCCATCATATTCTGCCATGATTTGTGGGTACGATGTTGATGTCATCTCTTCCTTGTTTTCAGTGCCAGGGGTGGTTAAAAGATGCTTTCAAGTTTTCATATTTATGATATCTGATAACGATTTTTGGATTTTGAAAAAACTCAAATTGTTGCGCTGGGAAAACTACCACTTTTGACCAGTTGGCAACAATGCTACCAGATCTGATGCTCAGGTGCATTCGAAGGCTGAGTTGTTCGTGACTCTTTCTAGAGATATTGTTGAGGCCTTGAACTGTATTTATTCCATAGGTATTCCACCTTTTCCTCCTCTTCACATTAATTTCAAGGATAATTAGCGCTCAGAATCTTGGTAATTATCATGCCTGCATAACTGGAGGAGCAATTTCCTCACACCATCATATCAGTTTTTCCCTCCATCCAAACCTACAGATCTCACCATTTTTCTATTTATTTTGATACACCTTCTCACCATTTCCACTGGGATCGCAATATCCAAGAAGGTATTGTCCTCTGCATGCGTGGTGTGCTACCTAGAGACGCTACTCAAACTACACTGTTTCTCCCCTACCTCCTCTAACAGTTAAGTTGGGTTGTTTCAACCTAGTTTTCAAAGACCATTACAGGGTATCCTTTCATCATATATTTTTCTCAGTTTTCATACATGCAGACATTCAAGGGAGGGATTTCTACAACCACTTTTAGCTAGCTAGCAAACAATTTTATTTAAAGGAAATTCCTGAAAAGGTGCAGCCTTGTCCACTTGAGCTTTGACTCTTCACTCCTCTTAGTTATTACCACTCCATAGCCCTAAAATATCCTATCCTAAACTATGGAGACTCCTTAGATGAAGAAGTCATACAAGGAAGGTAAGGTGGTTAGAACTGAGCTTGTATGCATGCATCTATTCAAGGCAGAGCCCATGGCCAGAGAACTTTTTCAAAGGGTGGGATGCCTCTCTTTCTTCCAAAATATGAAAAGAGGTCATCCTAAGGTGACAAGGTAGTTTGTCTTACATTTTGATGGCCTGAAGACCAAGGTATGGGACCTATAATTCGAGGTGTTTGAGACCTCTATTTCAGATGCTACGAGAATCCCTATCACAAGTGAGAGATGGTTTAAAGCCATGGCCTTAGATGTAGCCTATGCCGAAGATTTCCTTAAGCCTGAACATCAAGTTGATAATCTTTCTAAAGGTGTGCCAAGGAATCATCTGATTGAGCAGTTTGACAATATATTGAGGATCATTTAGAGGTACTTTACGTGTGAAGGGAGGTTCAATACATTATATGAGTACCATATAAGGCTTCTTTTGCATTTTACTGGAAAAATTGAAATTAACATTCCCTACTATTTGCTAAGGAGCATAGGCAAGATGTCAGATAGGGTTCAATCCAAGTCTAAGCTTGTGGATACTAGCATCTTTCACTCTGGATTGATTAGAATGTTGGTTTATGAAGAGATAGGTCAGAAGGATATCTCATAGGAACATTTCATTATTTCTTCTCACTTTAAGTTTGATATAGCAGCTACCCCTCAGTCGCAGATAGCAAGCCCTTTACCATCCATCGGTGCTGCTAAAGTAGGTACTAGCAAGAAGAGAAAGAGTAGAGTTCTTGCTCAAGATCAAGAGGCCATCAAGGAGGTTGCAGGAACTGAGGAGGAGGCTTATCATTCTCCATAAAGAGACCTTTCACCCCCTCCTCCACCAAAGCTAGAAGAATCCCCTTCTTCTACTAAAACTACAACAAAGAAAGGGAAGAAGCTACACTTCTCCTCATCTCCTTCAGTAGCCAGCATCAAGGTCATAAATCCTTTCACAATATCATCATCTCTTAAAGAGGTTGTTGAATAACAGTCCCTACCAAAAGTCTCTATCCTACAGAAGAAGAAAGATAAGGGCCAAGGTATTGGAAAGCTTGTGGAGAAGAAAGAAGAAATCCCTGTATAGAAGAAGAAAGATAAAGGCAAAGGAATCAAGAATCCTGATGAGATAGACAAAGTAATTCCTATGCAGAAGGAAGAGGGAACCATGAAAAATCCTGTAGAGACTGTTCACATCACTACTCCACCTGGCAGCCAGACGTTTAAAAGATTAATTAGGCAACTCAGGGATGCTAGGAAGGAGGTGGTTCAGTTGAAAGTAGAAGCCATGTCTGACAGGGTTAAATTGAAAGAACTCATGGATGGATAAAGCCACACTCTTGACCTAGCAAGGTTTGCAACAAGGAAGAACCAACCTCTCCATAGGAAGCTCAAAAACCTTTATAGGCAGAACAAAGACTTTCAGTCTCAGAACAGAAAGCTCAAAGCAAAGTTGCAACATTTCCAAGATGAAATGGCTCAAAGAAACTTGCATGTATTGGTTGAAGCTTCTATTGAAAAGGAGAAACCAACAACCAAAGAGAGCATATATCTAGTGAAGAAGCCTGCCACTGCTTAAGGGAAGAAGCCTGTTGTTCCAAAGGGAAGTCCTCCTTCTCCAAGAAGGAGTGTTAGGTTAATGAAGTAACTGGTGAAAGTTGAGCTCCATTTTTGAAAATGGTCCCTTTTTGCAAAGATAAAAAATTGATGAAATGCTAAATCTGCCACCTATACAGGCTTCTAATACTTACTTTTCAGAGTTTTGGGTTTTCACAAAGAATTAATCCCTTCAGAAGTAGTAGTGCAGACATTTTGTAGTGCTATGGTGCTACAAAATAGTCTATTTTTAATGTTCCACCAGTTTGCTACCTACAACACTGCTAAATCGCCTAAGACTAATGGCACTGCTAATACCCGAGGTTGCTACCCATTCTGCACATGTTCAAGTGAAGGTGCTGCAAATTATGATGGCACTACCGAAGGTTTGATAGGATACACATGTGAGCACTACCGAAATTCTAGCAGAGACCGAATTCTACACAGAGACACACCAAGATGGAACTACCAAAATTCGTTACCGAAATTTTGGTAGAGACTGAGTTTTGCACAGAAGACATGAAGGCTTGGTGCTACCTTTTCTACTTTCCTATTTTTTAGGTTGCACTACAGAATCACAGGAAATTTGGTGAAGGTGCTACAAAGTGCGCTTCTCAAAGTGCTACCAAATGATGCTACCAACCGATACCAGGAATCAAGGAGAGTCGAGCTAGCATCTTTATGAATAGCTGATGATAGAGAGAATTATAGAGACATCAGCTGGTAGCATGATGGCAACTACATGCCCCTAAAGGACACTTGGAAAGAAAGGAGTTGTGCACCAAAGGGAGATCAACTCAGTTCAAATATTGGTTGGATCAGTGACCAACATTTTCCCATTTTATAGCATAAGTTGTTAGTTAAGTTGTTATATGGAATAACTTCTTAGAGATTTTCATGGGAAGGAGGCCAACTCACACCTCCAGCTATTGCCTCCCTTTTTGTCATAAATAGATAGAAAAAATTCTTCAGTAGGTTCGAATGGTTGAGCTAGGCTTCCTTATACTGTAATATTTTGATGAAGTTACCGTGATCTGGTTATGCACTTGATTTGAGACATCTTGGTTAATAGAAATCAACTTTATTGTTCCAGCTTATTTTCCTTTGATGTTGAAGTGTTCATGCTTGAATGATTCACATGAATTGTTGTGGTGATATTATGATGTATGTTTGATTATAATATTATTATGATGTTTCTTTAGTGTCTTTAAACTTTGAACTCAAGAAGATCTTGTGTTAGAGTTTTTCTTCCTTAGGTTGTTTGTAGACGTGATGTTTACAACAACCTCTACATTCCTCTCCCTAAATTCTTCCTGCTGTTCACATTTAATCCTACTTATTGATTGAAGTTAGCCAAGACCTTGATTTCTCATGCATGCTAGCCTTGATTTTTTAGTTGGAACATTATCATCTTGAGTCTTATCCATTTGACCCCTCAAAACTATTTTACATTTACATATAACCTGATCGGTACTAGGATTGCCTTCCATGCAATCTGAAGGTGATTCCTAGTGATAAAATTCTTGGCACCATTATCGAGGAACGATTTGAAGACATTTCCCTTAGATTGAACAACAAATATTACTAGTTCTGAAGGTGCATTGGAACTTAGTATCTTGAATATTGCAAATTGCACCTGGCGACTCCATTGTTTCAGATCTGACACCTAAAGGCAGACATAAGAGATCAAATCCATAGCTACCTTTGGTTCCACCTGAGGCTGACCCATAGAAGATAATCAAGAAGGGAAAATATTCTCAAGAAAGTTTTTCTGCTGCTGCTACAAGTTCTTCTGGTCAGTTGCCGGATTCCACTCTTAATACTCTAGTTGTTATATCAAGTAATCCTTCTTTACCTTCTGCTGAAGTATCTAGGAATCTTGATTTTCAAAAGTTTCGTATTGAATACTCCTCTTTTGAAACTGATTTGAAAGAATAAATATTTTAAATTATTTCTTCCCCCTACATTGTAAAGTGGTTCAATCTTGAGAGTCTTGAAGATTTTCCTACTTTAGGTTTTTCTACCCCTCCTCCTGTTAAAATTTTTGTTGCCAAAGAAGAGGAAACTTCATCCCCTTTATAGACTTTACCATATTCTTCCAAGACTCATCCTTCTGCTGAGAAAACTGAAATTTCCCCTTCATACATTCCTTTTTCTCCTAGACTGCACACAGTCAAGTCCTCTTCTCCTCCTTGTTCACCAAGAGTTAAAAACCCAATGGTAGTTGCTAACCCCCTTGCAAATAGGATGGATTCCATAGTGGCTGCAATATGTGCCCCTCTTCAGTGAATGATCTCCCTCCTGGAGATTATTTAAAATACATTCCCAAATTCATGAGAGAAGAAGATATAACCATTGAAGAACATCTTGCTACCTTCTACAGTTATACAGACAATGAAAACATTGAAAATGAGGATGTGTGGATGAGAGTCTTCATCCAAATCCTTTTTGGTGAGGCTAGGAATTGGTTTAGGGGTTTGGCCCCTAGATCCATTACTGGGATTGAGGCATTAGGCAATGCCTTTTTTAGACACCGGGGAGACAAAAAGGACTTTTTGTATTATATCATAGAATTTGGATCCTTAAGGAGGAAAGAGGGAGAATCTATCTCTAACTTCTCTAAAAGATTCAACAAGATGTACAATAAGATTCCTGCTGAGATAAAGCCAAAAAAAAACCTCTTCTAAAATCACTTATGCCAGTGCCTTTGACCCCAAGTTTTTCCTTTTACTCAGAGAAAGAAGATCAGCCTCCTTAGTTCATATGCAAGATGCAACCTTGGAGGTATAATCCAATATAGTGGCATCTGATAAACTCAGGGGGAAATCTGATAGGAATAGGAGAAAAAACAGAGCTAAAGCTTTAACTTCCGACTCCCCTGTTGTCCATTCTCAGGTAGATGAGCTAACCAAATTAGTAAAATCATTCTCTACTGAGATTGAGAAGTTAAAATTGGAAGGAAAATAGATAGATAGAAATACTCAAAATGTTGATAACAGAGGTAACTTTAGGAGACCCAATAATACTCCCTAGATCCTTCCAAGTGACCCTACAAAAAAAGATAGAGAGGACCAAAGGGTACAAACTCCTTTACAGAACAATCTTGTTGTTGATGAAGAAGGAGAGGAAGAAGAAGTTGATCCTGAGATTCATTTCTCGGGTGACACATCGCCATCCCCTCACTTGAATCAATCTGCATATGAAAAATCATTGATGGACATTCAAATCAATGAATTAAGTAAGGGAGAGAGAGCCAAAGAAGGTCCTTCTAGATATAATCTGAGATCCAAAAAGAATGAGGAAAAAATTGATGCTTCTAATCAGCCAGCCCAAAAGGAAAACTCTGCCAAAGTTGTGATAGTTGGCAGCACAGAAAAATAAATTCAAAGCCCCTGAGTACTAATCAGAAATCCTACCCCTGAGGCTAAAGAGATTCTGATATCCTCACCTCCTTTCAATTTTTAAAATGAGATCCAAAAAATCAATATTCCGATACCTTTTTTGGAATTGATAAAAATGAAGAATTTAAAAAATAACTCTCCAAAAAGCTACAACCTGAATCTTCTCTAAATGCCACTGATTCAGTAAATCTGCAAGATGAAAAACCAATAGTCATTTTAGGCCCTTTGATAGACGATGGAGATGATTCATCCCCTCCCTTCTATACCTCACTAAATATACATGATAAGGTGTTGCATAATTGTCTGGTGGATTCAGGGGCATCCCACAATCTCATGCCAAAAACTATTATGGATGAATTGGGATTGGAAGTCACAAAGACCTATAATGACTTATATTCTTTTGACTCTAGGAAAGTGAAATTCCTCGTGGTCATTAAGGATCTGGTTGTGACCTTATTTCAGCTTCCCATGAAAAATATAGTCATGGATATCATGGTGGTTGTTGTTCCTCCCAATTTTGGCATGCTCTTGTCAAGATCTTGGATAAAAATACTGGGAGGAACCTTGCAGATAGATCTCTCATATGCTACTATTCCTGTGTTTAGGGGGGAGCATAAAATACTTTACAGGGAAAATCAGTTGGATTACATCATTAGTGATGAAGCAAACCCCACTAATCATCATGTTTTTTCTCTTGATATTGATTTGGGATCTAGCATTTTTCAGCTCACTGATGCTCTTGAAACTCCTCTTGAAATAATAAAACAGTCTGTTACCTTTTCTTAGGAGCCTCCTCTAACCACCTCTGTTTGGAAGAGGTTCTTTGATGGAGCCTCTTCTATGGAGGGTTCTGGTGTTGGAGTGGTCTTTGTCTCACCAGCTCAAGAGACTATATCTTTGTCATAAAAACTAGAATTTGAAACTACTATTAATGTGGCAGAGTCTGAAGCTGTTGTCTTGGGATTGAGGGTAGAAAAAGGCATGGGGATTAAAAAGTTATTAGTATTTGGGGATGCTAAATTAATCGTCCAGCAGATCAAAAATATTTTCCAAACTAAGCACCCTAGGCTTAGATCTTATAGGAATGAAGTATGGGACCTAGTGGAAATTTTTTTCTCAGAATTCAACATTTCATTTATTCCATGAGAAGAGAATTCCATGGTTGTATCAACAAGAAATTTCAGAGTACCCTTGCCACCTAAACTCATGTATGATGTAGAATTCAAATACATGCCTTCTATATCAGACAATGTCAAATATTGGAAGGTGTTTGAAGATGATCTTGAACTTAAAAATTTCCTTGAGACTATTGATGAGTTTTCTGCATTACACATTGATCAGGATCATGATTTTGAAATTAATCCTCATGCTGATGTTTTCCTTAACAAAATTGCTAATCATCATATTGTGCAGCTACCTGACAACCACATTCCGAAAGGACTAGTTCCTTTGGAAATATTATTTGATGGAAATGATGTGGCAATAAAGGGGAAAGTGTACACTAATGATGTTGATATAACTGAGTGCAATGTGGGTACAGAAAAGGATCCAAAATATGTCAAGTTGTTAAGAGGCCTATCAAGAGAGTAGAGGGAAAAATATACTAAGTTGTTAAAGGAATTTGTTGATGTATTCTCTTGAACTTATGAAGATCTCAGAACTTATGACACAAGCATTATAGAGCACAAGATCCCATTAAAGGAAGAGACCAAACCCTTCAGGCAAAAGATGAGACAAATAAATCCTATGTTGTTGTCTATCATGGAAAAAGAAGTAAAAATGATATTAGATGCTGAAATTATTATTCCTTTGAGGTATTCTAAATGGGTGGCCAACTTGGTCCTGGTGAGAAAAAAGAATGGAGAAATTAGACTTTGTGTCGATTTCCGAAATCTGAACAAAAGTTCTAAAAAGGATAATTAATCTTTGCCCAAGATGGAGAACATATTACATAGGTTGATAGGTGCAGCCAGGATGTCCATGATCGATGGTGTTTCTGGCTACAATCAAATCTCTATTGTGCCAGAATATAGAGAGATGACCTTTACCACTCCTTGGGGTACATTCATGTATGCCAAGATGCCCTTTGGTTTGATGAATGCAGGGGCGACCTTTCAGCGAGCTATGGACATAGCATTTATTGGAGAGAAGGACAAGTTTGTTGTTATCTATTTATATGACATAACAGTGTTCTCTAAATCTGATAAAGAACATTATGATCATTTAAAAAAGGTTTTCTTGAATTGCAGAAAACTTGGTCTCTCTTTGAATCCAAAAAAATCATTATTTTCCATGGAGGAGGGAAAATTATTGGGGCATATTGTGTCAACTGAAGGGGTAAGGATTGATTCCAGCAGGGTTGAAGACATCCAAACCTTGTCACTTCCTAGATCCAAAAAGGAGGTTCAATTTTTTTTGTGAAAAATTATTTTCTTGAGAATGTTTGTGTCAAATTTTGCTGAGTTGGTCAAGTATATTACAACCATATTGAGAAAAGGTGATGAAACCAAACAGACTGTTGAGTCTCGTAATTCTTTCGATCAGATAAAGAAATCCTTTTTCCATTTCCCTATGCAGACTAGAAGTCCCCTTTTGCAAATTCTAGAGCTAAAAACATGATTTTTCCATATATACGTGCCCTACCTATATTACAACATGCGTATACGCAAGTTGCACCACTACAACCCGTGTACATCAAGATTGTTTCCCAAAATTAAAAGAATGGTGTCTGGTTTCCATGTCACGTCATGAGATCTATTATCCTTGGCATTCCATATACTGGAAACGTTCCAAATAAACCCTTCAATTCCACTTGAAGGCTACAAATGGGCCAAATATGAGCTATGGAAAAGAGGAGAAGAATTCAACTTTGAGAGAAAAGTTACTTTGGAGAAATTATTCACTTCACATTGAGTCTACATCCCTTTGTCCTTTAAGTCTGAACACATTGTTCAACCCCAAGCTCTTACCTTTGATTGAGAACCTCATTTTCTCTATTATATGAGCTTTCCTTCGGTAGACGATTGAAGTGGTGGAGGCCCAGCTGGAAGGAACTTAGTTTCTCAGTTTTGAACCATGCTGACACAGAAGTTTGTAATTCATTCACTTTTGTTGGTTACATTTTAATAGAAATAATATTTTCTCGTCCAATTAAGATCTTGCGAATATTTGAATTCTTATTCCATGGCCATATTTGTTATGAATATTAATGGATTATTCTATGGATTGTGATAACAATATATATTATCACCATATGCTTGTGTTTCTTAGTTTTTGAGGACTAGTTGCAGGTGTATTGCTTTGGGTCAAGTGCTCAATGGTGGACTTCATCTAACATATAGACGAGGTAGGCCTTTTATATTGGCTTGCTAGAATATTTGTTCATATAGCATACTTTATATTAGAGTTTATTTTTGCAATCATTTCCATATGTTGTGATTTATCCCTAGCCATAGAGAGATTTTCCTCGTAACAAAATTGGTGACCATACTGGGCATAAAATCTTTTTTTTCAAGGTTTGGATTTTTTTTCTCCTTAGATTGCTCTCATTTATATTGAGTTTCTTGTAATATGATTGCTTGAAAACCCATGTTCACTCTGATTCTGAGTTTCTTAGCCTTTTCCTTAGCCTAGCTATGTTTTGACACATATACGCAGGTTTTTTCCTGACAATCGCATACATATGCATGTTGTCTTTCTACAACATTGTTGATTGGTTTCTGGGTTTGATGGTTGTTGGGTAGGTTTTGATGATTTTTTATTCTTCTTGGGTCTCTTTTGTGACTGTTAAGTGTCCATGGAATGACAGGAAACCTTTATTTGGTTGAATATTTGGGCGGTGCCTTTCTCATCATCTTTTTTATTTGATTGTCCTTGCATCTTGGGCTGGGTGTTTTGCTCCTTGATATCCTACTTGGTTTGTCTATGTTTACACACATTAGAGTTTTTATATCAAGATGTTGTTCAGTCCTTGCATTTTCATTATCTTATATTGAAAATACAAAAATATTAGGCATTTTACATTGTTGGCATTTTGATGTTTTGTGATGCAGGAGCATCACTCCACATCAGCAGCCAACCAGCCAGCCACGTCAGCACGCATGCATTCAAGGTTGAAGAGAGGTGCAGCCTCATTCAAATTTGAAATTGAATGTAATTAAATGTGCTTAGGCTGGTAAGCCATGGAAGCCGTGCCTTTGTGCGGGCGTTAGATAGGATCGGCTTTAATGCAAGATCGGCTGAGATCTAGATCCAGGCGCTGGACTAGACAACCATTGATTGCAATTTATTAGAGTAGGTGAACCTGGAGGGAAGTGCTCGATGAGCCCCTCAGGTAAAAGAGATTTTCATATCTCATTTTGAGTTAGATAGATGGTAGAGAGGAGAAGAGCCAGGGAGAGCTCGAGAACACCTTTGTACAAACAGGCATTTGCCATTTTCAATATAAACAGAAGCAGTTTTCCTGCATGTGTTCTGTCTTATATGCATGTCTGTAAGTGTTCATTATATGCTATGTTTGTGTGTTGTTATCGTGCAATGGCATGAAGTGTGTTTGATTTCAGGTTGAGGGTCTTTGTGGTTTCATGCCAGGAGGGCGTGACAGAGCACTGCGGTCTTTGAATACCAGTGCACAAAGGATGCACTTCTGAACTCTGAGGAGTCGGGCGAAGACGTGCTGAGGCACAGGACTGAGATCAACAACTCAGGAGAGGAAATACCTTTGAGGTTGCTGAACACCTCAGGAGGTAAGGCTGTGTAGCTGAAACACAGTTATAGACAGAAATTTGCTGTAAGTTCTGTAGAGATCTGCCAGGTGGGCATTGAGCATATGCACAAGGTGCAGTTGAAGGAACTCTGCTGTGATTTCAAAAGAAGTAGAATAACTGATGATTCTGAGAGCTCTAATAGGTGGGAATTGAGCGAGTGCAAGGAGTGCATGAAAGAAGATGGAACCATTGAGGGTTCTGTGGAAGAGAAGATACTCCTCCAGGAGGGCATTGAGAAAGTGTCCAGATAGGCACAGAAGAAGGAAAGAACTCTTTGAGTTTTGGAGATGAAAGAAGAAGTCCACTGAGGGACCTTCACTGGGTCACTGAACACCCAGAGAGACTCAACAAGAGGTTGCTTGAGCAAACAGAAAGCCAGAAGGGCATCTAAGTATTCTCCATCTGAAGGAGAGGAGAAGGAAGAGAAAATCCCTCAAGGGGTCTGAGTGTTCATGGAAATCTCAGGGGAGATAGCACTGTGGGTGCGCAAAGACTCTGTAGGAGTGCAGACATCGAAATACTTTGAGGATTCAAGAGTAAGAACTCAGGAGAATTCAGCGTTTTTATACGCGTGGTGAAGCTCAAGGTTCAGGAGCTTGTTGGAGAAGGAAGAAAATACTGAGGCCTTGGAGAAATCAAAGTTCTTTCGAGTGCAGGAAGAAGCGCAGAAGCTCAGGAGAGCATAGTCACCATCTGATCGGCTAGAGAATAGATCTGGACCATCGAGTAGTTCACGTCCAGGAGGAGCGCCAGAAGAAGCACACAAGAGAGGAGGACCAACAGTCGTCGGATCTCACGAAGAAATCCCGTAGGCCATCAGATCGAGAGAAGGTGCGCAGAGGCTAAGCCTCATAAGGAGTGCAGAGAAGGAGAATGGATCAGAGCCATTGGATCTAGATCAGGATCACCGTCAGCCGTCAGATAGAGCAGAAGTTGCAAAAGATTTATGCGTCGAAATATTGGCCATCGGGAAATCGGTATCTCCATTGACAAGAGATCGGGGAAAATCCAGGTCAGAAACCCCGACATAATCTGGACCGTCCGTTCGGTGGACAGGTGGCAAGAATCCATCGAAGGATCAGGATATCGACATTCGGAGAATTGGAGTTCTTGAGGTCGAGGGAAACAGGACATCGGAAGTCCCAAAATCCTGACATAATTGGGACCGTCCACTTGGAAAGGACGCATGGTAGCAATCAAGTGCCATCAGAGAAAGCTCGATAGGGAGGCTTCATTGGTAAATTGGGATTCAGAGTTTCACGAGTCTCATGAGCATTGTTAGTTGGAATCGTGAAATCATGATACGCGATTTCCCGATCGTGACGGAGGTGGACCCCAGAGGAGTCAGCGAGGAGGACAGGTGGCATCCCACATCGATATCGGGATATCAAAGATCCTGGGCACATAGGTTTCATGCATTGCAGAATCATGATATGTAGTTTCCCGATAAGGCATTGGAGCATGGGGCCACACAGGAGTTGGTGAGCAGACAAGTGGCACATCGCCTGTCAGGACCTCGTAAGTGGAAGAGCGGAGAATTTAGCGCCAAGGGTCACGAAGGCACGAGGAGCGAGAGGAGGACAGCTGTTGGATCCATATCGTTGGAGGACCGTTGGATCTACATGTGGGATCGTGTATCAGAGCCTCGCGAGAAAAGGATTGAGATTTTGGGCACGGGGATCGTGAGGTGGCGAGAAGAGAAACCCCGATCAGCGGGGCCAGATGTCAGCACAGCAGCGAAGGGGGGACAGTGGCGCAGTGGAGGCCAGCTGTCAGAGATCTAGAGCGCATCAGGAATCGACATATCGTGAGTCCCATGGACATACGTGCATTGACATTACAAACCCCGTAGCCCCGATGGGGATGAGGTAGTGGTCACAGAGTGTGGTCACATTGGCCAGGAGCTGAGCCAGGAAGGCTAGCACGTGGAGGAGCGCATCACAAATTGGAGAATCGTGAGTCCCGGGGACTTGTGTATCGTGACATAGAAAATGCCAAAACCCCGATAGAGATTTGGCTAAGGTCATATAGGAGGTGGTCGTATGGACCATGGTCTAGCTGAAAGGGGCTAAGGACATAGGAGAGCTCATCGGGAAATTGGAAGTTGAAATCTCGATAGGAGGGTAAGGCCACGATCACGAAGGCGTGGTCATATGCGACAAGAGATAAGATCAGGAGAGCTTGCACGTGAAAGGAGCTCATTGCAAATCGGGGATTGGAGAGGTAAGGAGTTCTTGACAGCGGGAACCGCGAAACCCCGAACCCCGATACAGAGTTGGGGATAACCACGGTCAAGTGCTGAAGGCCATGGGGAGGAATTAAAGGACCTGTGGATTGGGTATTTGCATAGTGATTCCTGAGGGAATCTAAAGAGCCGCTTCGGCTCAATAGAAGAATGGATTTTAAGATCGATCCTGTGAGTAGGAGGTTAGGTGGAGAGACCCTGCGGGGTGTCAGTTGGGACCTCTCTGCGTCAAGTGGTATCAGAGCTAATTTATTGTCTGTATATTTTAGGCAAGAGAAGTGAAGAAGAGAAGGAGCACTCTGATACACATCAAGTGGTATCAGAGTGGGATTTCATTTGTATATTGCAGGTGAAGGAAGACAGAGTTACTGAGGACTTTGTAAGGACTTGTTTGCAGGTAGGCAGCAGTCCATAGACAGTTAAGGAGACTATAAAATGAAGCTGAGCACTCAGGATTTCAAGAGTGACAGTAGTAGATCTGTCATGGAGGCAGACAGACACAGCAAGATGGCTACTGAAGGCCATAGGAAGAAAAGCAAGGCAAAAAATATTGCAGAGGAAGCAGAAATGGATAGAGAGCTCTATGAATTAAAGGAAAACATAGAGGAGTTCGAATTGAAGATGCGGCAAGAGGTAAAATCAAGATGGGTGCATGAGTGGCCCATGCAGAAGCCGAAGGCAAGTTGGCCAGTCAAACAATTGATGGTCATGAGACAATGTAGGCTATTGAAAAAATGGCTGAGGTATGTTGAAAACCTCAAGGACACCAAGGATGAAGAAATGGTTCACATCTGTGAACCAGAGATTGGAGACATTATCGGTGAGGAGAATGATGAGAGATCACTGAGGGATCTCATAGACTACCAGGAGGGTAGTGGAAGGTTTCCAAATTGCCAGATGGGCAAGGGAACAGAGATGCGATCGGCTGAGGATCTCACAGAATGTCATGAGGATAGCTAGGAAACTTTGCATTTCCAGTTGGGTAATGATCAGAGATCGTTGAGGGATCTCAAAGACTGCTAGGAGGGCAGCAAAAGCATCGAGGACTACCAGGAGGGTAGAGATAAACATCTGAGACCATTTGAAGGTCTCATGGAGAGTTCAATTCAGCAGGGGTTGCTGATGAAGATGGGATCGGTTGATCTCATGGTCTGCCAGGGAAGCAGCGGAAGCATCCCATATTGCCAGGTGGGCAGGGATGAGCAGGTGAATTTGGATCAGCCTGAGGAGTTGACCAAGCAGATGAGACTATCTGTGGGTCCCATAAACTTAGAAATGAGTTGGAATCAACCAGGGGAGCTGACAAAGCAGGTGAGCTCGGAAACGAACTTGGATCAGCAGGTACAGCTGACAACGAAAGATATGAGGAGCCAGATGATGATTGGGGGAATACCAATATTCCTACCATGTGCCCAGGAGGAGGCAGAAATTGGTGTTGCAGATGGTGCAACAGCAGAACAGTCTCAGCGGATGACGACCGTCGAAGAAGAAGAGTTGGAGCAGACTTTATGAGCTGCCCAAGCAGATGAATAAAATGAGCATTCGGAGGAATGTCTCAACATGTTCATCAAGGAAGCTGATAGAGCTGTACCATTGAAGCTGACAGCAAAAGAAGTAGATGAAGAAGAAGATGAGAATTCTGAGGGATGGCTCAATGATTTCAGCCAGAGAGATGAAAAGCAAGAAGCTATAGCACTGAAGCTAGTAGCGAAGGAAGCCAAAGATCAGGCATGAAGATTTACTACTCCATGGGAGATGGAGCTAGAGATGTTGGAGGATTGGTTGAACAATATAGAGCTAGCAAAGGAACTGACAGAATTTGAGCTGTCAGATAAGAGGATGACTGAGCAGCAGGTCATTCAGGGAGAGACTGCAGAGCTGAAGTCTGCAGCAGAGTGGCAACTTGAGGCCACAGTTGAAGGTGAAGGAGATAGCATGGGAGATCACGGCTATATGCCCAATCGCAAAAAAAATTTGCAGCTGAGGAGACTGCAACAACAGAGCCAGCCATTGGAGCAGCTGGACCGAGATATAGAGGACATCATAAGGCTAATGTTGAAATCAACAGAAACTGCCAGCGAGGAGAGGCTGAGCAGAAAGGAAGCAGCAGCACTAGCAGCATAGCAGAAGCAGCAGCAGCAGCAGCACTAGCAGCATAGCAGAAGCAGCAGCAGCAGCAGGATGGAGCGGATCGACAGCTCCACAGGTTCATTTGGGATCCAGGAGGGTTCCAACAGCTACAGGGGAAGCTCATGAGTAGGAGATCATGATTTTTGAAGCTGTGGAGTATGATGTAGGAGCATCGCTCCACGTCAGCAGCCAGCCAGCCAACCACGTCATCACGCATGCATTCAAGGTTGAAGAGAGGCACAACCTCATTCAAATTTGAAATTGAATGTAATTAAATGTTCTTAGGCTGGTGAGCCATGGAAGCCGTGCCTTTGTGCAGGCGTTAGAAAGGATCGAATTTAATGCAAGATTGGCTGAGATCTAGATTCAGGCACTGGACTAGACAACCGTTGATTGTAATTTATTAGAGTAGGTGAACCTGGAGGGAAGCGCTTGATGAGCCCCTCAGGTAAAAGAGATTTTCATATCTCATTTTGAGTTATATAGATGGTAGAGAGGAGANATTTGCCATTTTTAATATAAACAGAAGAAGTTTTCCTGCATGTGTTCTGTCTTATATGCATGTCTGTAAGTGTTCATTATATGCTGTGTTTGTGTGTTGTTATCGTGCAATGGCAGGAAGTGTGTTTGATTTCAAGTTGAGGGTCTTTGTGGTTTCATGCCAAGAGGGCGTGACATAGCACTGCGGTCTCTGAATACCAGTGCACAGAGGATGCACTTCTGAACTCTGAGGAGTCAGGAGAAGACGTGCTGAGGCACAGGACTGAGATCAACAACTCAGGAGAGAAAATACCTTTGAGGTTGATGAACACCTCAGGAGGTAAGGCTGTGTAGCTGAAACACAGTTACAGACAGAACTTTGCTGTAAGTTCTGTAGAGCTCTGCTAGGTGGGCATTGAGCATATGCACAAGGTGCAGTTGAAGGAACTCTGCTGTGAGTTCAAAAGAAGCAGAATCATTGAGGATTCTGAGAGCTCTACCAGGTGGGCATCGAGCGAGTGCAAGGAGTGCACGAAATAAGATGGAACCGTTGAGGGTTCTGTGGAAGAGAAGATCCTCTGCCAGGAGGGCATTGAGAAAGTGTCCAGACACACACATAAGAAGGAAAGAACTCTTTGAGTTCTGGAGCTGAAAGAAGAAGTCCACTAAGGGACCTTCACTGGGTCGCTGAACACCCAGAGAGACTCAACAAGAGGTTTCTTGAGCAAACAGAAAGCCTGAAGGGCATCTAAGTATTCTCCATCTGAAGGAGAGGAGAAGGAAGAGAAAATCCCTCAAGGGGTCTGAGTGTTCATGGAAAGCTCAGGGGAGATAGCACTGTGGGTGTGAAAAGACTCTTCAGGAGCGTAGATGTCGAAATACTTTGAGGATTCGAGAGTAAGAACTCAGGAGAATTCAGTGTTTTTATATGCATGGTGAAGCTCAAGTTTCAGGAGCTCATTGGAGAAGGAAGAAAATATTGAGGCCTTGGAGAAATCAAAGTTCTTCCAAGTGCAGGAAGAAGCACAGAAGCTCAGGAGAGCACAGTCACCGTCTGATCGACTAGAGAACAAATTTGGACCATCGAGTATTTCACGTCCAGGAGGAGCACCAGAAGAAGTGCACAGGAGAGGAGGACCGATAGCCATCGGATCTCACGAAGAAATCCTGTAGGCCGTTAGATCGGGAGAAGGTGCGCAGACGCTAAGCCTCAGAAGGAGTGCAAAGAAGGCGAACGGATCAGAGCCATTGGATCTGGATCAGGATCATCGTCAGCCGTCAGATAGAGCAGAAGCTGCACGAGATTTAGGCGTCGGAATATTGGCCATCGGGAAATCGGTATCTCCGTTGACAAGAGATCGGGGAAAATCCAGGTCGGAAATCCTGACATAATCT
>SNQJ01S0054889.1:32285-44766 GCA_010110895.2 Picea sitchensis | reverse complement strand
TAGAATAGGTTTTGGTTTATTCCCATTAAAGAATAAAAATTATCTCTAAATCCATATATTTTGGATGTGCCTCTAAGTCTTACAAACACCGGATTGACAATCATTTGCACTCTAATTTACATCAGTAGATTGGAGTCTAACAATATGCATATGGAATTTTCTAACAACCTCAAATTTGTCAAAGGTGTCAAGGCCATAGGACAAATTTCATGTCAAGAACAATTATGAAAATATCAAACACATTTTTTTTTCCAATTGCAATATTGTTGATGATTACAACTTCATGAGACATCCTCCAGGACATAGACTGAGTGAGTCGGCCTGTGAGAGAGCCCATGAGTTGGGTGTGCCCATGAGTTGGGTGTGTCATTCCTCTCTAAGACTGAGATGAAATGATGTGTGCCCCTATGTGGGGTGATGATGCCAATGAGATGGGTGTGTCGATGTGTATGCCCCTGTGTGGGGTGAGGATTCCCATGAGATGGGTGTGTCGTTTGAGATGAAATGTTGTGTACCCTTGTGAGGGGTGATGGTTCCCATGTGATGGGTGTATCATTCTTCTCTATGTAGAGAGTTGAGACAATGTGGTACTCCACATGATTCTCCTATGAGACTCAGTGAGATATATATCTGTTGAGTAGGATGTCCCTCTGGCTGAGCACATGTGGACATGCCCCTATTGGTTGAGCACTAGTGGGTGTGTGAGATCCCTTGCTATATTGTCTAAGAGTAAATATTTACCTATAACCCTAATTTTGATGTAAAAGGTACAGGTCGGCCCCACCATAAAGTGAAAGATAATTAATGATTATTGTAAAAGATAGTTAATATTATAATTATTAATTATATTATGAGTTATTAAGGTCGGCCCTGTTGTGCCAATAGACACCACTTTTGAAGTGTCCAGTCTAGTATAAATAAATGTGATTTTCCCATTGAGGAAACACAACACACATGTGATTTTGTGAATTTTAGCAAGTACATATTCTAGGGCTGAAGTGCACACCTCTCTTGGGCACTAGATTCTTGGTTTTGGAGAGCAACATTTTGTGTGCTACGTCTATGGTGTTGGAGGTATTTCTCTTGAGAATATAGTAAAGGATTGATGGGTTTTCTTCCCTTGTTGAGAAGGGTTTCCTATGATATTTATTGTGTTCTTGTGCATGGTATTTCTTCTTGTGATCTTGGTTATTGCAACAATTGTGAATTGTGTAGTTGCATTTGTTTATGGTTCAAGTAAATGCCAAAATTGAAATAAATCTCATGCTTGAGCCTAGAATAGTGAAAATTCAACATGGTATCCGACCTTAGGTCTTGAAGAACCCATTGGACAATCATTAAATCCAGTCAACCTCCTTTTCTGCAATTCCGTACGACCCTCTTTTTTTTTTTATGTTCTAGCACTTAATAATTGGAAGTTTCGGATAAAATTTGCATAGGAGAGTAGAACCTCCTTCAGCACACCTCTAGAGACTCTCTGAGTAAAATTCTGAGAATTTTGGATTTTTGGCCCTAGAGTTTCTAGGGTTTCACAATTTTTTGAAGAATTTTGGTTTTAGAGTTTCTGCAGCTCATTGAAGAAACTTTAAAGATTACCAATGTTCTTCTTAACTTCAAGGCTTATTGTTGCCAGTCATAAGCCCAAAAAAACCTAAGTCTTCTCACCTATCCCAGCCATTAGGTTTTCTAGCCCAGTTGTCAAGGGTTTGTGAAGAATCTGAAAATATGATGAACAAAACCTTGGTGGAAGATAGGCTTGATGGATCAAGCAACTTCAGTTCCTGAAAGTCAATATTTCAGATCACTCTTGAAGAGGAAGATCTATTGTGGTTGATACAAAAATCTTTACCAGAGACAACTACTGATGAAGAGAAGGAAGAAAGTAAGGAAGATGACATCAAGGCAAGGAAGATAATCATCTACTCAAGATATTACAATTAAGGGCCATCTTCAAACTATCAAGATGACAAAAGGTGACAACATTGCTATATTCTTCATGAAGATGCCAGAGATCAGAGATCATCTAGGTGCCATTGGAGAAATTATGTCAATACTCTCAGGTATGCACTTGTATATATTATTTGTATCATTTCCATGATGGTACTTGGAAGAGGAAGGAACCTTTGCTACAATCATGGATCCAGAGGGATCTCAGTGCATTCAGAGGAACAACACACTGGAAGTGAAGACTCCAGGTTTGATTGTTTTCATTATCATGCCTCTAACCTACATTTCTAATTTTTCTACATTACAATTAGGTGTTGTAGCTTTGACAAAAATCCTTAAATTTCTTTGATTCTAGATATGCACTCATTATTATTCTCTAGGAGATATTCTTGTATTGTTTCCTTTCGTTTGTTTTCTTGTTCCAGGAAGGTTAACAACAAAGGAATATGTTTATCCTTTAGAATTCAAAGGAATTCACTTGACTCAGAGGGAGTCAAAACTATTTGAGAAGTAGGAAGAACATAACCATCATCAAGGAAACCAAAGCAATGATACATGATCAGAGTTACCCATGATTCTGTGGGTAGAAGCATGCATGACAACAATATATGTTCGGAACAAGAGTCCTCACCAGATTTTGAAAAACATAACTCTCGAAGAAGAATTCACCGGATTGAAACCTAAGATTGGACACTTCAGGATATTTGGGTGTCTAGTATACTTTCATGTACCTAAAGAAAAGAGGTCCAAGCTAGACCCTTCAGGGAGAAAAGGTACACTTATGGGATACAATGAATCTTCGAAGGCATATCGGATCTACATCCCTGGTAAGAGACAGATTGAGGTGAGAAGAGATGTTATATTTGAAGAAGAGATAGCCTTTAAAAGATATAGAGAATCTCATATGGATATTGACAATGAGGCAATACCTTCTCCCCCTTCAGTAGTTCAGAGGGCGACAACCATTATTCTAGGTTATGCAGTTGTTCCACCTGATGTGGTTACTCCAGCTGATATCCCTAGAGATATTTCAGTAGGGCATAAAATTTCTGCCTAGTTTCGACAAACTCTGCAGGTGGTAGAGGGACATGCAACTCCTTAAGGCACATTCCGAGAGAGCAAGAGACCAAAGAGATTTTCGAGCTATGTTTCATCCATGAGCCACATCATTGATACCGAGCCTTTTTTTCATGGAGAAGCAGTAGGTCAACAGATATGGCAAGATTCCATGACATAAGAGTATCATTCCATAATGAAGAATGATGTGTGGGATATTGTTCCAAGACTAGAAGGGAAGTATGTAGTGACTTCCAAGTGGATCTATAAGATCAAGCATGGACTTGATGGAAGTGTCGAGAAGTACAAAGAAATATTTGTAGCCAGAGGATTCTCATAGGTGGAGGGAATTGATTATGAGGAGAAATTTTATTATGAATAAGTTTACATCGAGCAGCCAGAAGGATTCATGATACACGATGAGAAAACTCATGTGTACATGTTGAATAAATCCTTGTATGGACTAAAGTAAGCACCATGTGCTTGATACGAGAAGATGGATTGATTCTTGATGAGTCTAGGCTTCAACAAGAGTGTTGCTAATCCAAACCTATATTATCATATTGTTGGTAATGAGTGCTTAATATTGGTCTTGTATGCGGATGACTTATTACTCACTGGTTCAGAAAGACTTATTGTTGAATGCAAGCGAGCATTGACTTCTGAATTTAAGATGAAGGATCTGGGTATGATGCACTACTTCTTGGGACTAGAAGTATGGCATRGGACTGATGAGATTTTCTCGAGTCAGGGAAAATATACATTGGATATATTGAAKAAGTTCGGTATGACAGAGTGCAAATCCATGCCTACACTGATGGTGATGGATTTGAAGAAAATGAATGATGCTTCTACTAATTCAGGCGAGATTGATCCACATTTGTAACAACAACTGATTGGATCATTGATGTATCTRGTTAACACCAGACCTGATATATGCTATGCATTGAATGTACTTAGTCATTTCATGAGTCAACYGAGACAAAATCACTAGATAGCAGAAAAACATGTATTGAGATATTTATGAGGCACAGATGGATATGGCCTGAGATATGCCTCCAATGTTGACTTGGGTTTGCAGGGATATGTCGATGTAGATTGGGCAGGGAGTGTAGTGAACCAGAAGAGAACATTTGGTTGTTGTTTTACCTTGGGGTATGCCATGGTTTCCTGGTGCAGTATGAAGTAGAGCTTTGTGGCCTTGAGTATCGCATAAGCAGAGTATATAGCATTGAGTGTGGCAGTCCGTGAAGTAATGTGGCTTCGCAAGGTCCTGATAGATTTATTTGATCATGAGATGGATCCTACCATTATTCATTGTGATAACCAGAGTTGTGTGAAGCTCTCTGAGAATCCTGTGTTTCACGATAGATCGAAACACATTCAGATAAAATATCATTATATCAAAGACATGGTGCATAGGAAATCAATACATGTGTAGTACCATCCTACACATGAGCAGATTGCAGATATCTTCACCAAACCACTTGCCAAGATGAAGTTCAAGTACTTCCGTGAGAGACTTGGCATGGTGGAGAATGCCTCCCTAGCTGAGAGGGAGTGTTGATTATTACAAATTAGTGAGACATCCTCCCGCACACATATTGAGTGATTTAGCCTATGAGAGAGCCCATGAGTTGGGTGTGCCCGTGAGATGGGTGTGTCATTCCTCTCTGAGACTAAGATGAAACGATGTGTGCCCCTATGTGGGGTGAGGATTCCCATGAGATGGGTGTGTCGATGTGTATGACCTTGTATGGGGTGAGGATTCCCATGAGATGGGTGTGTCGATGTGTATGACCTTGTGTGGGGTGAGGATTCCCATGAGATGGGTGTGTCATTTGAGATGAAACGATGTGTACCCATGTGAGGGGTGAAGGTGCCCATGTGATGGGTGTATCNGGGGTGAGGATTCCCATGAGATGGGTGTGTCGATGTGTATGACCTTGTGTGGGGTGAGGATTCCCATGAGATGGGTGTGTCATTTGAGATGAAACGATGTGTACCCATGTGAGGGGTGAAGGTGCCCATGTGATGGGTGTATCATTCTCCTCTATGTATAGAGTTGAGACAATGTGGTCCTTCATATGATACTCCTATGAGACTCAATGAGATAGAGATCTGTTGAGTAGGATGTTCCTGTGGCTGAGCACAGGTGGGCGTGCCCCTAGTGGCTGAGAACTAGTGGGTGTGTGATATCCCATAAAGTGAAAGATAATTAATGATTATTGTAAAAGATAATTTATATTGTAATTATTAATTATATTTTGAGTTATTGAGGTCGACCATGTTGTGACAATAGACACCACTTTTGATGTGTCCAGTCTAGTATAAATAAATTTGATTTCTCCATTGAGGAAACACAACAAACATGTGATTTTGGAAATTTCAGCAAGTATATATTCTAGGGCTGAAGTGCACGCCTCTCTTGGGAGCTAGCTTCTTGGTTTTGGAGAGCACCCTTTTGTGTGCTAGGTCTATGGTGCGAGAGGTATTTCTCTTGAGAATATAGAAAAGGATTGCTGGGTTTTCTTCCCTTGTTGAGAAGAGTTTCCCAGGATATCTCTTGTGTTCTTGTGCATGGTATTTCTTCTTGTGATCTTGGTTATGGAAAAAATTGTGAATGGTGTAGCTGCAATTGTTTATGGTTCAAGTAAATGATAAAATTGAAATAAACCTCATGCTTGAGCCTAGCATAGTGAAAATTCAACAAATTCAACCCCACCTACAACATATAAAGATCACAATCTAACCATAACAAGACATAGAACTCATGATAGACTCAACACACTTTATTTTTGTTTAATGTCTATCCCATATGCATGTCGATGCTGCCCTCGTTCAATGTAAATTTTCCATGCACTCAAAAATCAAATAGCATATAAACAAGAATTTGGATTTTTTTTGCAATTATATTTCATATAGCATTTATTTCAAGCAAGGAAGAAAATCATCTAGTATAGGTTCCCTTGTAATGCATTGCACATTTTTGTTGTCCATTGTGCATGTAATAACACCCAACCCATTTTTATATACAAAATGACATCTTTGATTACATCTTACACAGTCAAACATTGCATTTTCTTTTATCAAAGCAGATGCACATGTAGGAAAACTGCATATTGCACATATAGGTTGAAATGGAGTTAAATATGATTTTTATCCTATCAATGTACCTTGAACCTATTTATACAGTACACAATTCAATAATTTAAACTATGTGTGTGTGTGTGTTTAAATAATCGTGTATACCAAAATTTGTGGATAGATTTTTCAATCTTACTTACAACTTCTGTTGAGGCACCTAGTTTTTTCAGATATTTGACTATTTCTCTTGTGACTTATGTTGTAATTGTCGATTGTATTGTGCATAATCCATTTTCTTTTGCATGTTTTCTGGTTATATTTTTAAATGGAGAAGTGAGAAATTTCTGTGTCTGCAGTTTTTGATCCAGTGAAGCAAATAAATGTTCATATGTGTCAAACATCTGCAACTGATATATAAAATACTGTAATCTTTATATAATTTGAATTAAGATATATTAGCATATAAATGATAAAGCATTGACCGTGGAAAATCATAATGTTCCTTGGTCATTTTTTGTGGCTGTAGGTGCTCTATTGAGACAATATTCCAAGTTGCAGAGCTGCATCATTGTATAGGAATTACAAAAAATAAGAAATATGAAGAACAATTTCCATATTTGTTTTTTTCTCAATCACACAATTTACATCTTTATATACATACATTTCCAATTGTTTCTATTGCGCGTTGATAGTTTCTTCATTTATTCCCATTCCTTTTGCAATTGAGAATGCAACATTTGTTTCTTCAATTCAAGGTATTCCTACTTTGTTTGAATTGAAAATAACAATTTCCAAATTGCATAGGTGCCTACTGTTATTTATTCACCATGTATTAAAGAGATCTCCTATAAACATTTGTCAATGTGTTTCTCACTATCAAGTTGTCTAGAAAAAATGGCTTATGGATATTTGCCTCTGACTTTGTTGTTGGGCCGATGTTTGCAATGGACGAGTAGCAATGCTTCCCTAACCAGTCAAACTTCTTTTGCTTGCAGCGTCGAATATGTGAGTGCCAAGCACATACAATGTATTTTATACTGTGTTTACATTGACATATGCTCTTCCTTTTTTTTTTTCCTCACTTTCCCCGCCTACCAGATGCATATTAACCATGCAATAACAAAATTACATTGTACACCACATAATACATAATACTACAAAACTCCAAGTGGTTGAGTAGTAGACACAAATAGCATAATAGTATTCTAAGATTTAGCGCAACATATTATAGCCAAGATCTTTGAAGTTGTTATATCACAACAAAATTCTCAAAAACCCACAAAACTGTCGATGCATCAAGTAGCTCCATTTTTCTCAGTACACATCAACAAATCATGAGAAGCAAAGTAGACAATAGTGAAGCATCAGTGACTCAAAGAACTTACATATGCAATATCGTAAGAGGGATACTTTGAAAAACGCAAGTCCATTTCACTGTGAAGTCTTAAATCATTGCATGAGCCATTGTAGAAAATAACCAACTTAGCACATGAAGCAGATAACGAAGCATATAATAGGTACAATTTCAGATCCATTAGCAAGACCGAACCTACTCCAGTCACATAGGATAATAGGACAAGTTGACAAGTTGACAGATTTGGAATATATCAACCAACATGTGAAGTTATGGGTAGTAAACATGACATAGGACATGATGACATGCTTGCACGAGCGATCTAAGGGCTAGTCAATTTTTGGAATCATCAAATCATCAAGCAATTTGATCCATCCAGATCACACAGTTGCGGCGGAAAGTTATGACGCGACACTGTGAAAGGCCCATCAATAATACAGTGAATCATTGTTGTTAGACACAACATTAAAAGAACCTAGATATGAATTGCAATGTATCACTTCAGGAACATTGACGCATGGAGATTGCTAAAAAAGGGAACATCTTAGTACCAATTTCCAGTTTTCTTCCCAACTATTTATACGACTTTCTAGGACCATAGTATTCACACCCAACCTTCATTTATCCACAAATAGAGTCCCCATCAACTGTCAATTGAGCAATTTCAATAGTTGTTTAGTTATTAGGTCCATTTATCCCACAAATTCTAGTTCCATTGCACAATCCCCACATCCAAGGCTTTCACTAGCAAACATGCGATTTTGTATAGTTCCTAGTTCATGCTAACAACTTGTAGTCCAAAGGTTGAATTCTCACATTGGTTGATGATTAGAAAAAAACTATTGGGAAGGGGTCCCAACCTACAGTTCATGGGTAAGATCATTAGCCTTTCAAAATAGGTGTTTGAACTTTGCTTCAAAGATCCTGCGAAACACCAACTCTCTAAGAAAAAATTTGTCATCCATGTCACCATGGATCAACACCTTTGTTGAACCTACCTAATCCATTTTGCATAATGTTCTCTATGTTGGTTCTAGTTTTCCAGGTATTCATTGTTATCAAGGAATATGAACCAAACATGAGGATGAACATGGTCCTGTATGTTGGAGAAATTAGTCAGTGCTGGCCCTCTGTATTTTCCCGAGTAACTGGGCCAAGTTCTACCTGTAGGACTCGGTCTAGCCATTTTGTGGATTTTTGTCATTGTAGGATGAAGTACGTCGGTCCATAGTGAAACCAAGTAGAGAGAGGTTGAGACCTGGGATAAATGTACACCAAATCCAGCTACCACCTCCCGAACTACTCTACTCATTGGAAAAGCAGTGTTAGGATGAAACCACGGGCCAAACATATGAGTTGCATTTACTCAAGCAATGTGCAGGTATTCAACCTAGTCACATTCAAAACTTTCACAATTTAAGATAACATCTATCTAATGTGGTAGTATGAGTTCACTAAAGGATTTTAACAAATAGTATTGGATTCATGTTAAGCACCGAATGCTATTACTAAAAGTCTATAACAGGGTGCAATCTGTGTGGAGAAATAAACCATCGTCGACCAGATGTGAACACTATTCTCACTTTCTCTTATTGCTTCTTTGTACCAGTCACTACGTCAAGTCATGCAATGACAAGATATAAATAAATAATACCATCTTGTTCAAAAATCCTATCATGGTTTCCCAAAAAAGTGTCAAACAATAGCATGACCACATATTAACAACATAGAGCGAATGGTGTAGAGAAATGCAACCATTATTGAAATAAGAAGAATACATAGTGCAGTTCTATGAAATGTATTGGTCTTCCTTTGTATGTATTCTTGGTATCAAATGAAAATAAGACAAAGTGTTGTTTCTTTTCTTCAAGCCACCGTGTCTTTTTTTCAATTCAACGAATATCTATTTTAATGCCTTATGTTTATTACTGTGTTACTAGACTATTAGATAATCAATCCAAGTCTAATAATTTTTCTTGATTACACTATCCATTACACATTATGATGCAATGTGAATACATGTATATAATTTACCAAAAAAAAACATATGTTATGCTATTGTTATGTGCACACCTCCTATTCAGACATTGTCCATGAGTTTCTTCTCCTGTATTGCTTGCAACTTCTTGCTCTCTTGCATTTCTTCTATTTCATTTTGATGTCAAAGAAGCACGTGAAATGAAATGAATAGGAAAACAAACCCCTATGTCAAAATAGCATGAAACATAGACTATTAACAAATAACAAATGAAAATCAAATCAATACTACACAAATAAAATTAGAAATATGTACCTTCTCAATTCTTGTTCCATGTCTCTTTTTTCCCCCTTTTTTGTTTTTAATTACCGATGATAGTTTCGATGTATTGTACATCGAACAACACAAATATAGATGCAAGAAGATGTTACCGAAATGCAAACGCAATGAAAATTGTTCATGTTTTATTTTCTCTGCTATTAGAATTTGTTCTATGTTAGTCACTTGTCATGTTCAATAGAATTTCTTGAACCAACATAGAAACAAGAAGTTTCTAAATATGAAAAAAGAATATGAAAACATGATTTGGTTCAGTACGATTGAAATAAAAATTTGTGAATATGTTAAAAAAATATGAAAATATGCTAATATGTATTATAATGTCCATGTAATCCAATATGCCAATGTTTACTATGATTTACATGCATTTCAAATTGAAAGTAGAAAATAAATTGTATCATGATCACTCCAATATGTATTTAATGTAAAAATTTTGGATTGTTCATTGTTCGCATTTGACCAGACATGATCAATTAACGTTCTTTGTACATGTTTTTATTTGTCCAAGAAGAAATGAAGATTGTGGTTGTTGATGTAATTTTCCAACTTTTTTTTTTCTCGTTGCATTGACACATGTCAATGTTGAAGTCTCCTAGAGAAACTATGATTTCCTTTGAATGAAAATTGCACAATCCTTTTGCAATTGTACTCACAATGATGGTCATAATTCCAGATGGAGTTGCATAGATATTCATTATTGCAACATGCAATCCTTTGACTGTTACTCTTGCTACAAGAACCTCTACATTTAGTTCTTCAAAATGCATATGTTCCAATATTGATATATGTTTTTTTACCAGTATCATCATGCCATGTTTATTGGAATTCAACACACAATTGAAACTTGGAAATTGTTCATTTTTTATCGTGTTGAGGGGGAAAAATTCACCCAACAATACTAAGGGGTACTCCCTGATGCACGGTTCCAATTAGAATATACACCATTTGGTTTAGGAGACCCATCCAAAATTTGTCTTGGCTACCATTGCTGGTTATGAGGATGAAAGTGGGTGGTTATACAATGCAAATATGTGGATGAAGACTATGTATGAAAATAAATTTAATCTACTGCTAATCTATCCTACCCTATCCTATCTAGGAGCAAACTTTAGTAACCAAATGAGTTGTAAACGAAAATAAACTTTGTCAGAAACCCCACACAGTTAGTGAAATGAAGTTGAGAAGTTAGGAACATGAGCATACATACATATAATTAGAAAAGTCTAAATTATATTTCTGCATAAATTTACAACTCATGAGCTCGGGACTTAAAAATATCAGAAAGAATAACAATGATGTAATATAACATTGAATGCATCGGATTATTCTATCATCGAACATTATTCTTATATTCCATCTAATCAACATACATTCTACTTGAAGAATTTCAAATCAAAATCAACCACACACACAAGTTCTTCTCCCTTTCGAAAACTAGCCCCGAGGGATACTCAATATTAATCCACATTATATGTCCTTGAAATAGTTCTTGAGTTTATACAATGCTTGAAGATCCCTTTCAAAATGGGTATCTTTTCCTATTTATACTCATTTTCCTAACTATTTTGTGACCCTTTGTATTCTTCTAAACAAGTTGTTACAAAATTGTTCGTCTCCCTCTTCTTGATGACAAGTGTACAAAGAAAAGACAAAATTGAGAGTAGTTAAGAAAAGACAAAATAGGGGGTAGATAATAGCAATTTCAAATTTGCAACTGATCATACAAACAAAATATTTTACGATATGCAAGTTCTTCAATGGTGGATGTGTGCATCGCCACATTATCATCGAGGGTCTGCATATCTTTCGACAATGTTTTCATGAAATCTTGAACCATGGAACAGATCTTTGTTGGTTGAATGAGGTGTCTACCTCAGTGAATCCTTGTCTATGATTGGTGTTTTCCTATAGCTTCTCGACTAGTTCCTCCATTATAATGATTTTTCCAAGCTCTTCTTGCTGGAGCAATCAACACAACTTGAGTAGTTCTTGTGCTTCTTTGTGTATGTGTGAACAAATTGCCATCGAGTTGGTAGTCTTTTTGTCTTCATTTTTTTCCTAAGTTCTAGCAACAGTTAAGTGCATAGATGTTGGTTTTCGTTTCTCTAGTGGAGGGGTGGTAGAGCTATGCCGGTGCATTCGAGTTTTTTGCGATCCATGTATCAATGTTGTTCATGCCCTCTCAGATAGTGTTGAATTGTTCAAGATTTGTTTTCACTATTTTAAGTTGTTCCACGATAGTAGTAGCTACATCCTAGAACATGTTCCAGTGCACGTACATGTCGATTAGGGCCTCCTCTAGTTAATTTTTGAATTTCCCTACACTAGTCTTCAAACTCTAAAGGTTTCCTTTGTCGACCTTTACATGTTGAAGTTTCTCCTCGAGTTCCCTAATCCTTGCTTTATTCATTAGATGTTGTCGAGGCATATTTCAGACGTTATCCTCTATGGTGCTCCAAAAAGTGGATCTAGTTGAGGCTATGGCAACTGGATCTTTGCTGGCGTGTTCGGTTATGGGGATCCATGTAATGACTGAAATCGGTTTCTCCCTATTACCGATACCCTCTTTTCTTATTATTTTATAATTCATCCCGACACTTTTTCGTATACAGACTTCTGGAGGTTGGGTACATCACTTGGCCTGAATGGAATACCGAGTCCAAAATTTAGTCTACTGGCATTGACTATTGATATGTTAGGGATATCCATGTCCATTGGGA